>JAAGEH010001411.1:40055-61996 GCA_011751065.1 Lasiurus cinereus
GGTCATGGCGATGGTCCACCGTGTTCAGCACGTGACCAGGGCAGGGCGGAGCAGCTGGTGGCATTGGGGGGTAAGAAGTAGGGGTAGGACATTGAGAAGTGATGGGAGGGGTGTCCTGGCAGAGATGGTGGACTGAACACTCACCTCTAACCCCACTGCTACCCACATTCCACTAAGACTACACAAAAGGATGTGTAGATGGCATAGCCCAGAAGGCTGCCCTAGGCACTGGATCTGCCCAGATGTTCTAAAGGGACCTCCCCCTCCCTCCCCTGCCACACACACACACAGCTGGACCCTAACCCAGGGTGGGAACACCATCTGAGATGCTGACATTCCATCGGAGGTCGGGAGAGCTCTCACTTCCTCCCACTCTCACAAATAAGCAAACAAAGCAGTGAACTGGGCCTGAGCAGAGGCGCTGGGGTCAGGCCAAGTATGTGAGCAGCTGGAAGGGCAGGGCTCCTGGGGGCTGCTGCTGAGCCTGGGCCAGAGCAGAGTCCAGAGGACAGCCTGGCTCTCTCCTGCTCAGCGGGCCCTCCCAGACAGCGGTGTCCCTCGATATCAGGGAGGCGCAGATGCAGTCTCTCTGCAGGAAGCTTTCCCAACTCCCGGTGGGGTCTCAGGCCTCCCACCAATCAAAATCAAGAGTGCCACCAAGAACCACCAGTTAAACCAAAAAGCAAGTTGCTATAATTGATTGAAAATAAACAGAAAAACCCCCATCGATTCTGAGAGCCAAGGTAATGAGATGATCATAACTGGAACACAGAACAGCTACAGCACAAATGACCGATCAGCAAGGGACGATTATAAAGGAACAGCTAGCTACCTTCAGAAAGAAAAGATGGTGTGGGCCGCCAGGCCTCAGTCAGTAGGTTAAAGAGCCAATCTAGGCACGGCTGGAGGAGGAACTAGGGACCTGGAAGGCGTTACTGGGACATCCCCCAGAATCCATCACCGAGGAGGCAAAGAGACAGGAAACTTCCAGAAGACACGGAAGATAAAATGAGGAGCGTTACACTCGACACTCTGAGGATACACCAGGGGTAGCAGAGAAAGCTAAAACAGCCACAGCGTGGATGGGTCTGGAGAGCATTATGCTAAGTGAAATGAGCCAGTCAGTGCAAGATGAATACCACCTGACCACACTTATTTATGGATAATAACGAACATTACAAACTGTTGAACAAAAATAGACAGAGGCGCCCTGACTGGTTTGGCTCAGTGGATGGAGTGTCGGCCTGCGGACTGAAAGGTCCCGGATTCGATTCCGGTGAAGGGCATGTACTTTGGTTGCAGGCACATCCCCAGCAGGGGGTGTGCAGGAGGCAGCTGATGGATGTTTCTCTCTCACTGATGTTTCTAACTCTCTATTCCTCTCCCTTCCTCTCTGTAAAATATCAAAAAAATATATATTTTTTAAAAATAGAGGCAAAAAAAAAGTATTGCACAGACTATCAAACCACAGCAGGAAGATAGGGGAGGGTTGTGGGGGAAGAGATCAACCGAAGGACTTGTATGCATGTAGATAAGCTCAACCAACAGACGCAAGACACTGGGGGCGGGGGATGAGGGCAAGGGCCGGGGGGTAGGGGAGGCCGGGGGGAGGTCAGTGCGGGGGCGGGGGGGTAGAGGGGTAAAAGGAGACATACGTACTACTATTTGTAATACCTTAAACAATAATTAAAAACTACAAACAGGTGTCTTTAGAACAAGAAAGCGTGATAGGTCCCAGATAGGACCGAGAAAAGCCACCACGCCCGTGCACGTGGCATGGAGCTGCCCTCCACCAGCACCAGAGACGCCGGCTGAGGCCGGAGCCGGGGCGGATCACCACGAAGGCGCCTCTGTGGAGCGACGGCATCTCCCCGCGGCCGCCAGGGGGCAGAGGCAGCCGACGCCACCGTCCTGCACGGGGACGGGAAGTGGCGGCCGGGGCAGTGCCCGCAGCTCCGCTTCCAGGATGAAGCCTACGCGGTTCAGAGGAAGAAAAACTCAGCCTCACCCCAGGCGGCCGCCGGGGAAGGAACTCCTTGAGCAGCAGCTTCAGCACAAATCACCCCTCTCTGCCCTGGAAAAGCTCAACACAGACAGCGGTGGGAACAATAGCCTGTACCCAGAGTCTTCCTCATATCAAAGGAGCCCAAGGCCAGGGGCAGGCGGGGGGTGGTGGTGGGGAGGCGCAGGTCCACCTGGCCAACCACCAGAATCCGTCTGACGCAACCGCCCTGGAGCGCTGGAGTGTGTGGACGGCCAGCAACGCCCGGGGAAGACTTGGACGGGGAATTGTGGTTCCTTTTGCTCAACGTCAGCTCTCAGCACAGTAGCAGCTACCCGTCCCGCCTCCAGCCAGGGTCAGCGGCTGTGTGCCTGCTCCTGGAACGGTCTAGGGCGGCCTGCGGGGACCCGGTGGGCAAACAGGGCCTTGTCTGTCCAGGGGTCTGTGAGCTGACTGGCGACTGGTGCTTCTGATCTTAGGGATGCGGGGGGTGGGGGAGGGGAGCGTGATTACAAGCCCCGCCCTCTCCCATGGAAGCGGCTTGCAGGAGATTTTTTCTTTTTAAATATATTTTATTGATTTTTACAGAGAGGAAGGGAGAGGGAGAGAGAGTTAGAAACATCGATGAGAGAGAGACATGGATCAGCTGCCTCCTGCACCCCCCCCCCCCCCCGGGAGATGTGCCCGCAACCAAGGTACCTGCCCTTGACCGGAATGGAACCTGGGACCTTTCAGTCCGCAGGCCGATGCTCTATCCACTGAGCCAAACCGGATTCAGCGGCTTGCAGGAGATCTACAGAGCTGGCACCCTTCTCTGTCGCCTCCCCCTTCATTGGTCACTTTTTCCCCTTCCAGAGCCAGACACGCAGGAGGAGAAGGTATTTAAAACAACTGCGCACACAGGGAGAACTAGAGAGCGGCTGGGCAGGCGGGGGACGCCTCAGGAGAGACCCGAGGAGGCCTTGACAGGGACAACCCACAACACGTGCACCACACCCTGGGAAGGGGGGGAGGGGTGTGGTTCCCAGAGTTACCACGATATCCCACCCAAACAGCCCGTGTCCAACAAATGACCACGGGCTACAGAGAAGTGGGAACGTGTGGGCAGTGAGTATCATGCCGTGTGGTTTCCTCTGGAGACCGTTTATCAAGTCACGCAGAGGAAAGGAATACGCCAAGAAAGCGGCCCATGAGAGAGCTCTAATGGCACAGCTAGTGGACAGAGACCTTTTTTAAGGATGCTCAGGAAGACAGCGCGATCACGTCCGGTTCGGTTCCATGGTGCCGTTACCGGAATGTCGCCACCGGGTGGGGCTGGGCGACAGGCACATGGGACCTCTCTGTACTCTTTCTGCCACTTGTGGAGGGAGGGTCTATAAGTATATAAGGATGCAAAAAAAATTTTTAATTCAGCTGAGACCGGTTTGACTCAGTGGATAGAGCGTCGGCCTGCGGACTGAAAGGTCCCAGGTTCGATTCCAGTCAGGGGCATGTACCTTGCTTGCGGGCACAACTCTTGTAGGGGACGTGCAGGAGGCGGCTGATCAATGTCTCTCATCGATGTTTCTGACTTTCTATCCCTCTCCCTTCCTCTCTGTAAAAAAAATCAATAAAATATATTTTTTAAAAAATTTTTAATTCAAATTAAAAAGTTAGAGCTCAGGAAATACATCGGATGCCAGCACAGAAAGGGCCTGATGGATCGCATGGGTGGTTTTAACCCTTTTCTTCCAAATGAGGAAACGGACTCAGAGAGCCTTGTCCAGGGCTAGGTCTCAGTGCAGCACGTCTCGCCCCAGCCGCCGGCTGCTCCTCTGGCACAGTCCTCTCAGCTCCGCACCCCAGGACAGCCTTCACTTCCTGCTCCCACCTCCTGCCCAGCAGCGGCGGCACCCAGAAACGGCCATGCGGGCGTGGTCGCCGGGCAGCTGCTGGGCGTGGCACTGGGGTTCGCCCAGGCCCACATGGTCCTTGGTCCCGTGAGAACCTCTGAAGCCCGTCCAACAGCAGGTCGGCGGGCGGGCTGGTGGCATTGGGCGGGAGAGGCCGGGCACAGATGTCTTGTTCCCTGGGCCTGAGGCAATCACCTGCCCTGGGCAGCCAGCAGGTGTCACTTCTCACGGAAATCAATCCAGAACGTCGGAAGAAACGCCAACACTCCCTGCGCAGCAGCACCCGCGCCGGGTCCGTTCCAAAGTGAGTGCGGCTGGGAGTGGCCGAGGCCGAGGCCGAGGCCACCGAAATGCGAGCGCTAGCATTTCTCTCCGGCTTCTGTCTCTCCCTTTCCACGGCCTTTTACTTCCACGCCGGGGAACGCGAGGAGAAGTGCATCATAGAAGACATTCCCAGCGACACGCTCATCACAGGTAGGTGGGCGTGCTCCGAGCGCTGAGCTCCGGCGACCGCCCCCGGTGTGTGCGCTGTGGGCCGTGGGTGTGGTGCCGTGTGGTTTCCTCTTGAGACAGTTTATCAGGTCACGCTAAGCCACACAAAGGGGTCTGAGAGGGACTCGCACCATCTGTCAACAGAAGCCCGGGGCCACACCACGGGATGCAGGCCCGACTTCTCCTGTTGCCGGTTCCCTGCAGTGAGAGACTCTGGTGCTGTCAGGTCTGCTGAGTGTGGATGAATGCGGCAAGGACGCGGGAGGGCTCTGGCGGCTGCCAGAAAGCAGACCAAACAGCGGATGCTAACGTGTCCTCTGAATGCCACGGCCCACAGGGCGGGGTGGTGAGGGGCCTGCCTGAGGCTGCTGCCCGGGCCAGCTGCCCACAGAGCCTGCCACCATCTTGGGAACGTTGGCTCGCACCCGTTCCCGCCCAGCACAGCTGAGAGGGAAGCACGTGGCAGGGTCTTGGGGTCGCCTAGAAAATCCAATGTGTTCAATATTCCACATCAAATGCCCTGGTTTTAATGCAAAAAAGGAGCAGGTGCGAACCCGGTTGTTGCCCAGGGGCGGATCATGCGTGCGTATGTGCAGCGCACCCCAAGTGCGTGGTGTCAGGTCCTCCTGCTTTCTTTTATAAGGACTCCCACGCTGGGGAGTCCTATTGCAAAGACCAATGTCCATCCTGCAAAAGCCCAACCGTGCCCCACGCCAGGGCAGGGGAAGGGACTGCGGGGTGGGACGGACCTGGGGGAGGAGTCGCCTGCAAAGCAGACCAGAAGCCCTGGTGGCAGAGCCTTGTGGCAGCTGGCACGGTGGGCATAGGCGATGTTGGCGCTGCAGAGCCCCGCCAGGGTCAGGTCCTGGCTCTGCCGTCCAATAACCGTGTGCTCTTAGGCAAGCGATTTAACCTCTCTGCTTCGTTGGTCAATGACACAGAATAATCGTGACAACCACTTGTTTGGCTGTGATGAGGCCTGGATTACTATTGTAAGGCCGCAGGATGCACCCACACACTTCCCTGACCCGACTGCCCACCTCAGGGATGCCCCAGCTCCCGGTGACAAGCACGGTGGTAGGGAGCGCTCTCCCAGGGACCGGCGAGCCGTTCAGCCTGCGTTTGAAGGGGTGGCGGAACAGCGGGAGGAACGGGAGTAGCCCACCGCCCCTTTGCCCGCTGCCGGAGGCCCCGCAGCTGGGTGGACGTGGCCCAGGGCACACTTGCTGGCAGGGAGCCCGGGCATCCCCCGACCCGCTGGAGGGTCTGAAGCAGGAGGCCCACGAGGCCGGTGGTGTTCGGCGCTGCCAAGAGCACATCTCAGTCTGGCAGCCCCTCCGCCCCGATCAGGGCCTCTCTTAGTCCTTGTCCCCCATGGACATGGCGTCTACCCCGTCCTGGTCCTCCCTGCCTCCAGCTGCCCCTCTCCCCTGCCTGCTCACGCCTCCGTCTCTGCTCTGCCCACGGTCCCCTCTGGAGCCGGCACCCTGTGCTATTATTTAGTCAGCTCCCGAAGTCCACTGTCACTAAAGGGCAACTGGGGAACGGTCAGGTCCCCTGCTGACGTTTTTCTTTAACAGACCATGTGGCCCTAGCGTCCCAGGGGGTACGATATGCTAATGGAGAACGACGGGAAAAGGCAGGAAAGCGGGGTCACTGGGACAAAGCAGGAACGTGGGCTGAAGCCCAGCTCCGTTGGACACTGCGCTACGTGAACATGGACCCAAACCCGCCGGGTTTACAAACAAAACAATGGCAGTGTTCCCAGAGGAAACCCTTCTCACACAGGAAGGAATGGGAGGAAAGGAGAGGGAAGACGTGAAATGTGAACGGAGGGAAGTGGGTGAAGGGGGCATTCAGAAAACCAGTGTCCGAGAGGTAAGGGGCGCTGGTGGAGCGACAGAAAGATGCCTGGGTGTTTCTGCGTGGCTCGTGGGCACCGCTTTTAGAGGCACCGAGCACACCCTCCTGTGCCGACACTCCTCTAACCACAGCCAGGCCTCTCCTCAGCAGCCCCTTACTGACACGTGCCTCCAAATACATCCTCACACGTCCCTCCAGCCCCTTTTATGGGAGAGCTTGTTTCCTGTTTGCTGTGTGCTGTGTCCATGGTGTGTGGCCAGCCCGTGTGCCTTCGGCGAGGACCTGGCCGCGTTCACCCGCTCGCAGTGTGGACCCACTCCTGATGCTGTGGGCCAGGAGCTCGCCGCCGGTGCCGCCAGTGCCAGGAAGTGGCTCCACGCTGCCCCCACAGCTCGCTGACCCGTCACAGAACCTTCGCCGCCTCTGAAGTCCCCGACTTCCGCTCGGTGCCCACTCGCTCATGAACATCCTCGGTGGAGGAAAGGTGACCCGGAATGCACTTAGGTTTAATGTTGTAGATCGCCACTAACGGGAAGCAGACTGGACGTTTTCCTGGTGCCCGTGGGGCCTGAGACCGGGAGGAGCACAGCCCATTGCTCGTGTTTCTCCGCAGCTCGGAGGGCCAATCGTGCCCACGGAAACGCACCCGTCAGGGGTGCCAGAGAGCCCTCAGAGCCCGGCACCCAAACCTCCCCGAGTGGATTCTGCTCGCTGGTACTGAAAACAGACAAGGCACGTGAGTTCGGCCCGCCTGCCCCCTGGAGGCCGCTCAAAGCCCACGGGGGAACAGAGCCCCGATAGGGGAGTCAACGCAGAGAGGCGTGCTCTGAGCTGCTTCCTTATCTGCAGATTGAAGCTGCCCCTGCCCTGGAGGACACCTGGCCCGGAGGTGACCAGCGCAGGTGTTTGCCAACGTGGGTTCTCACCCCCTGGGACTCTGTCTCCAACCTTGTCCCCTGGCCTCCCAGGACGTGCCCGAAGCTACCAGAGAGGCAGGTGTGGCTGCCACTCTGGCTCATGTCCCTCCCCCAGAGGAGGAACATTTCCTGAGGAGCAGAGAAGACACGGGCACGCCCCTCCGGGGAGCCGAGAGGGTGGCCACGACGGGACCCGGGCCCGCGCCGTCCAGGGGGCTGGGGTCAAACGCAGCTGCTGGGGAATGTGCTTCGAAGCTTCCAGGTCAAACGTCTTCTGCGTCTGTATGGCGCTTCGCTGTGCTCTCCAAGAACACCTTCCAGGGGGTCTCGAATGAAGAGGGAGCGCCGAGGGGCAGGGAAGGCCTCAGGGTAGGTTCCGGCTGCCGGCTGGATGAGTTTTCAAACCACTTGCTGGTCTTTGCACACATTTTTTTTTTTTTTAAATAAGGCTGTTGCTCCCTTGTGAAAGGCAGGCCCTGAGAGCAACGAAAAGGTGCCCCGGAGCACAATGACCATGAAAAAGAAACCAATTAGCTCGCTGGTGCGGCCAGGGGTTGAGCGCCGTCCTATGAATCAGGAGGTCACAGCTGGATTCCCAATTGGGGAACATGTCTGGGTTTGAGGCTCGGTCCCTAGTGTGGGGCATGCGTGAGGCAGCCGATCAATGACTCTCTCATCATTAATGTTTCTCTCTCTCTCTCCCCCTCTCCCTCTCTCTCTGAAATCAATAAAAGTGTATTTAAAAAAAATAAAAGTGAAATAATTAGAATTCTGATCCAACGCATTTGCTCCTGGTTGCTTCCTTTGAAAGGTCCCAGATAGGACCCTTGCACTCAGCCATATGCCAGCGGTGCTGTGTGCTTTTCTTTAGAGCAAAACTCACCAGGGAGCAGGGAAATTAAATGATTGTTATCATTCAACATGCAGACCCGTGTCTCGCAGAAGCCTACACCACACCTCCGTGTCTGGGGTTGGGTGCTCTCTGGAGCGACCCTCAGACAAGGATCCAAGCACAAGCGATGGACGAAGGCGCTCCCGGGAGCCTGGAGAGGAGGCAGGAGAGGGCGGTTTCAGGCGAAGCCAGGGCTCAGGAACGTAGGATGCCGGTGCAGACACCACCCTGCCCCTCTGCTCTAAGGGGGCACCCCAGGAGCCGGAAGCAGGGGCTCCAGAACCTGCCACCCAAGGTCCCAGCAGCAGCATGCACAACAGCCACGCAGGGAAGCAGCCCTGATGAACGGGTAGCAGAAAGCGGTGCAACATTATTCACCACAAAAGGGAAGGCATTCCCACGCCTGCTACCACGTGGATGAACCTGGAGTACATCACCCTCCATAAAGCAAGCCAGTCACCAAGGAGGACTACTGTCTGATTTCACGTCCGTGAGGGCCCCGCAGAGGCAAATTCAAGATTGAAAAGCACAGGGAGCTCGCCAGGAGCTGGGGAGGGGATGAGGGCCTGCCTCCAATGGGGACCATTTCTGTTTTGTTTTTTAAAATATATATATTTTATTGATTTTTTTTTTTTACAGGGAGGAAGGGAGAGGGATAAAGAGAAACATGGATGAGAGAGAAACATCTGTCAGCTGCCTCCTGCACGACCCCCACTGGGGATGTGCCCGCTACCAAGGTACGTGTCCCTGACTGGAATCGAACCTGGGACCTTTCAGTCCATAGGCGGACGCTCTATCCACTGACCCACACCAGCCAAGGCGGGACGGTTTCTGTGGAGGGTAATGGAAAAGTCCTGGAAAGGATGGTGGTGGCTGCCCGTAACGTGGGGGCACTTAACGTACCTGAACTCACACTTAAAATGGTTAGAATGCTCAGCCTCGTGATGTCCATTACCATGATTTTTTAAAACATTCAAAAATAGTCAGAAAAAGGAAAATAATAATAAAAAAGAAAAAAAAAGTCAGATGAAATACAGAGTTTGGCTCCCTCCAGGCTAAGGAGCAGGGCCTGGTCCTCTCAACATTCACTTCCGGCCGGGGCAGGCAGGGCACAGGTCACGGGAAGGAGTGGCGGGGGGCACACACTGCCCACCGGGCCGGCCCTCCTCGTCCTCAGGGAAAACGTGACAAGACCCTGAAGACGAATGGGAGGAGGCTTAGCAGCAGGGAGGGCTGTCCCCTGTGGCTGGGACAGAAAACAGGGCGGAGACAGACAGACGCCTCACAAGAGAGGAGACCCCGGTCCCCGGAAAGCGGATGGAAAGGAGCTCTGCTTCCTTCTTCTTTGGGGAACACAGAGCAAAGCCCAGGAAGAGACTCATCCAGAGGATGCAAAGGGGAGAGAGAACAGCAAGCGTGCGATCGGCCCTGGCAGGCTGCGGCCCTGGCAGGCTGCGGCCCTGGCCTTCCACTGCACGGCCTCCATGGACTCCAACACAGGCACACCCGTGACCCCCGCGAACAGCAAGTTCCCGGCGGAGACACATGCACTGCTCACATGCACGTGAAGCTTCGTGGCGGCACACTCCGTGACGCCGTCAAACAAAGCTATCGCCATGCAGAGTGAAGCGCCGGGTAGAACACGGGCCTCACAAACACGGGTTGGTTCAGTGCCGACACGCGTGCACGTTCTTATACCAGGGTCAGTCCGACAGAAATAACCTGCCTTTAGAAGGCGGTGGTGGTTGCATTCAGAGTGGGGCCGGGAGAGGGGAGGTGAGTGGCAGGGCATATGGGATGCTAACCATGTTTTGATCAGGGTGAGCTGGCGAGCTATCCACTCATGGCGCATGTGTGACGTGTGAGGTGCGTATGCACTGCCTCTCAGCCACACCGCACCTGCCTGCCCTCCTCCTATATCAGTGGTTCTCAACCTTCCTAATGCCACGTCCCTTCAATGCAGTTCCTCATGTTGTGGTGACCCCCAACCATAAAATGATTTTCCTTCACTCTGAACAGCCCACGGTTTAGGCTCTATCTAGAAGAACGTTCAGGGATAGAGAAAGACGATCACAAAATAGGGTGGAAAAGCCACGTTATAGCGAGTAGGTGCAGTCTTCTCTCCTCTTTTTAAAATACATTGTTATTGACTTCAGAGAAGAAGGGAGAGGACAGACAGAAACATCTATGATGAGAGAGAACCATCGATCGGCTGCCTCCCACACACCCGCTATTGGGGACCGAGCCAGCAACCCGGGCCTGTGCCATGACGGGGAATCCAACCATGACCACCTGGTGCATAGGGCAACACTCAACCACTGAACCACACTGGCTGGGCAGCATCACCTTATTTTTTATTTATTTTTTTCACCTTATTTTTTATAAAACATAAATTTGTATGTATAGGGAAAAGGCCTGGAAGGATCCTACTGCGTACAGAGAACACCTAGTGTGGGTTTTTACTTCCTAAAATCCCTACCACGGATGCCTTTTCTTTTTCTGATACTAAGTCAGTGCCCATGGCTCCAGCCTCAAGGCCCGGGGTCAGGTCACAGGACAGGGGTGGGAGCCTGAACAGTGCGTGCCCTGCGCTCGGGGGACCAGGAGGCACTGGGTACGTGGGGTAACTGGTCTGTAAGTGTCCAGTTCTCAGCCCATGTCCATTGAAGGGACACCAGAGGAAGGGTGGCTGGCAGTGAGGTTGGCCCGTGGCTGTGCACCGAGTTGGTGAACGTGCTTTGTGGTGAGAGTGTGAGGCCCTCAAACCCAGTACCTTGTCATTCGCTCAGCCTTTTGCTGGCGGTGTTTGCGGAGGAGTAGCTAAGGCCCTGGGGCCTGAGCCTCCAGCTCTGTGGCGGTGGGGACGGTTGGACACCCACCATGTCCGCTCAGGGGCAGGGAGCACAGAAACACTGCCCGCTGAAGGCCCACGTGCTGCCCGGAATCATGCATCCAGGTGTGCACAGAGCCTGCACTGTGCCAAGTTCTGTGTGAAGCAGCCGGGCACTTAAATCACTTTTAAAAATGATTTTTTATTGATTTCAGAGAGGCGGGGGGAGAGGAACATCAATGTGCTGTTCCCCTTATCTATGCGTTCATCGGCTGGGTCTTGCACATGCCCAGACCAGGCCTCGAACCCACAGCCTTGGCATCCTGGGACGACACTCTAACCCACTCAGCCACCAGGCCGGGGCCTAAGTCACTCTTCATACCCTAAGACACTTGCCTTCGTTATCTTGGTTTTATAAGACGGGGAGCCTGAGGCACGCAGTTCTGTGTTCTGCCCACGTGCCCATTGGTAGCCAGAAGCCCCTGCCGCTGCCTCGCCACGCCACGCGGTGAGAAGCAGGAGGAGGCGGCTAAGCTGCCCCTGTGCTCTGTGCTCTGGGCCGCTCCACCCACACCAAGGCCGGTTCTCCAAGCATGCTTCTCTCCTGCCATCTGGTGGCCACCGAGGGACATGACATCTTCCTCCGGCTCCCCTCCCTGCCAAGGGCCCAGTGGGGGGCTGGGGGCTTGGGGCTGGACGATTATGGTGAAAGCAAACAGAAACCACCTCGCTTGTTCTGATTACCCGGGCAGCGTGCCAAGTACACTGGCACTTTAACAATGGGCCACTGACAGCCATTCAAAACTCTTTACTGAACATGTTCTGGGGTGGGGGGCATTTCTCCCCTCCCCACAAATCCTTCTTACAAGCTTCTACCCGGGAGCCAAACGCTGCCCTGGGCTCACTGCCAGGCCCCAGCAGCCCACGGAAGAGGACACAGCACGTGCCTGTGCCCCAGAACCTCGGCGGCGTGCAGACACGGGATGGTGGCAGAGGAGCTGGCACGAGGCCGGGACCCAGGGGAGGGGAGGGCAGCCACTGGCAGAGCAGGGGCACCCCACCCAGAGGCAGGCAGAGAGGGGGTGGCACGGGGGAGCACGTGGTGCTGGGGAGATACTGTCCCCACGGGAGGCCGGGGAGCCATCCCAGGTGCGTGGGCTGCGGGACGGGCACAGCCTGGGACCAAAAGACACGCTGATCCTGGCTGGCCACAGCACAGGCTGCTCAGAAGTGCGTGCGGTCAGGGAACACGCAGCAGAGGCTCCCAGGTGGGCACACGTGGGGGAAGCCTCCCGCGTGGCTGTGTTCTTTGACTCAGTAAAGCCCGGCGTTCAGTCAAGCCTCTTCAATCTGTGGGCTTTTTTTCTTTCCACGGATTTGGGGTTTCCAGCCATCATTTCTTCCCATTTGCTTTATTGTGCTTTGAATGTTGCATTTATTTTACAAACTGAAGGTAAGGCTTTCCACCAGCACAAACACTGTAACTCGCTGGAGGCTCAGATGGTGTCGGCATTTTTAGCGGAAGTATTTTTAACTGGGTGTGCATGTTTTCAGATATGTGCCGTTACACACTTGGACCACAGTGCAGGGCACACACACTTCCCCATGCACAAGGACCGTGGTCGGCAAACCGCGGCTCAGAGCCACCCGCGGCTCTTTGGCCCCTTGAGTGTGGCTCTTCCACAAAATACCACGGCCTGGGCGAGTCTGTTTTGAAGAAGGGGCGTTCGAAGAAGTGTAAGAAATTTCAATCGCCATCGTCCTGTTGATGTTTGGCTCTGTGGACGAATGAGTTTGCTCACCGCTGGGCTAGGACACCAGAGCGGTCACGGGGCCACGTGCACTTCACGGGTGGCCTGGACTGACCTGCAGCATCCCCGAGGCGTGGCTGCACTTCTCTCCCCTGGCACCTCGTTCCGCTTGTTCCTGAGGTTTCCCCCATTCATTTTCTTCTCGTGGAATAGATCTCATTATTTCTATTGATCTAATTTCACAATCCCTGGCTCTTTTTTCTGTTGTCTACAAGCTTTTCGTGAGTCTATCTGGCTAACTTTTCAATGTCCAATGTTGTATTTTTCCTCTTCTGTGCCCACTTTTTCTTGTTATAGCTTCCACTCTTTTGCTGAGAATTCCTATTTTTCCATTACTTAAAGGGTGTTCCATCTTCCAGTTGCTGCATTCTTTTGACGGCTGTTTAGAATTCCTGTCAGATAATTCCACCGTCTAAGTCATTCTGATGGTGGTGTCTGCTAAGCATCTTTTCTCATTCAAGTTGAGACTTCCCTGGTTCTTGGTATGGAGAGTAACCCTGCAATGTATCCTGGACAGTTTGAGTGTTATGTACGACTCTGGATTCCATCCAACTGCTGTTGCTGTAGGCAGCCAACCCATTTGGGTTCAGAACACACCCTGATGCTCGTTTAGTTTTCCGAGACTTTGCACGACGGCTGTGGTCTGCCCTGCTGTGTGCTATGTGAGTCGGCCAACCTAGAGCCTGGGCAGCATTCCACACCACAGGTGGGTTCTCCGGGCTCCCGCCACGCTGACCCTGGTGGCCACAGCATGGGCCGCTCAGAAGTGGGTGCAGGACGTGGGGCGCCGTCTTCGAGGTCCCTTTCTCTGGCTCCCTCCTCTCTGTGGTCCTCCCTCGGCACTCTGGGGTTGGAGGGGGATGCTGCCTCTTTACTGTCCTCTAGAGCAGGACGGCCTCTCGACCGACCCCACCCACCTCAGCATCGAAGTGTCGGGGGAGGAGAGCAATTTCTTCCATCTGGAGCAGGGCAGGTCGGCGTGGAGGGGCTCTATCCTTCAGGATCACCCGTTCCAGATCCTCTGACTAGAGAGACGTACTGGGAGTGGTTTTTCTCACTTCTTCTTCCTCTCCCCCTCACCCTGCTCCCCGCCCCCCCTCTAATGTGGTCTGCAGCTGCCTCATGCTCTCGCTCCCAGGTGAGGACGTGGAGGTGTGGGGAAAAGAAGCTGCATGCCCTGCTGAGTCGTGCTGAGTCATGAGGGCCTTAGCCAGGGAGCTTGTTTTTCCATCTCCCAGAGTTTCCTGATGGCTGTCCAGGGCTCAGTTGTAATTAGCAGGAGGAAGAGGGTGGAAGAAGACTTGCTCCATCTTTTCCAGAACCATCTGTGATTCTTTTTAAAAAATGGACCCTTTTAAGGTGGACCATTCTAAAAACGACAGAGTGTACCGTTAGCAGACTTCTGAAGGGAAGAGGGCAGGTCTATGTAACAGATACCAAAGGTCACAGTTACTCGGGGTGCAGGCTGCGGCCTCCGTCCCAGGAAGTGCTCTCTCGGTGTCCCTCGGGGTCCCCCACTTTCCAACACTGCCCCCTACAGTTGCGTAAGGGAGGGGCTCCTATCTCAGGTCCCTGCCGGGGCTGTCCTCTTGCCTCCCAGCAAGGCCGTGTACACTGGAGACATTCTGGGCTGTCGAGACTGGTGACGCTGGTGGTGATTCCGCCTCTGCATCGTATTCCTGGGTGGCTCTGGGCTGTGATTCTCCCTCTGAGTTCCCAGCTTGAAAAACGGGGATCATCACACAGACGCCAGCATTTTGTGCACCTGGTCCACACCACCTGGATGACGACAGCCTCCAGCTTCCACTCGGTCCTCCTTCATCCTTTCTCCACTCGATACCATTTCAAAATGAAAACCCCAGCATTTCACTCCTCCAACCAATGGCTTCCCCAAATCCTCACAACGGACCTGCAGGCCCTCCCAGGTCTGGCCCCGGCTCTCCCGACAGCCCGTCTCCCTGCTAAGCATCCTCTTCCCGCTGGCTTCACTCCAGTCACTCTGCTGTCCCTCCCACAGCGAGCGTGCTCCTGCCCCAGGACCTCTGCACGCGCTGCTGCTGAACAGAAGGCCTTTCCCCAGAGCGGGGACAGCACCACGTGGTGCTGCGGGAGAGGCACGCGCTGCTGTGTCTGAACCCCGAGTCTGCCACGAGCTCGGGATGTGGCTTTTTCTCGGCTTTGGTTTCCACATTCATAGAATCGCCG
This sequence comes from Lasiurus cinereus, assembly GCA_011751065.1. Classification (NCBI taxonomy): domain Eukaryota; kingdom Metazoa; phylum Chordata; class Mammalia; order Chiroptera; family Vespertilionidae; genus Lasiurus; species Lasiurus cinereus. The sequence continues at coordinate 54,960 of JAAGEH010001411.1, forward strand.
TAAGAACAGTCCCTAGCAGCCCTGGAGGGTGGCCCAGGTGGCTAGAGCATCACCCTGATACCCCAAGTTTTGAGTTCTATCCCTGGCCAGGGCACAGACAAGGGCCAACCAATGATTGCCTAAATAAGTGGACAATAAATCAATGTTTTGTTCTCTCTCCCTTTTTCTCACTTTCTAAAAATCAATAATAAATAATATCTAACTGCAGAAACCGGTTTGGCTCAGTGGATAGAGCATCGGCCTGCGGACAGAAAGGTCGCAGGTTCAATTCCGGTCAAGGGCATGTACCTTGGTTGTAGGCACATCCCCAGTGGGGGGGCATGCAGGAGGCAGCTGATCGATATTTCTCTCTCATCGATGTTTCTAGCTCTCTATCCCTCTCCCTTCCTCTCTGTAAAAAATCAATAAAATATATTAAAAATATATCTAACTATATGATATTGTCATTAAAATCCAGATTACATGTGTGAATTCCTTAGAAAGGTGCGTGGCACATAGTTAGCACTGAGTGTGGCAGAAATATAACTTCCACATTACATTTCCAAGTGTAAGTGAGTAGTATAAAATGGTGTATTTCTACCCCCTACTCCCCAGCCCTGTGCTCCATGTCAGCAGGCCCTCCCGCTCCCCACAGCATCCTCGAGTCCCCCAGCACGCCGACTGCTGCTGCTCCTTTTGGCACCAGCACCCCCGATACTAGGGATCTGCCTGCCCGTCGCCTGATGCTCGCAGGAAAGCTCCCCGGGACAAAGGCGCTGTCTGTTTGGCTCACGTCCGTCCTCAGCTCCCGGCGCAGGGCTCCCACCCGTTACATACATTCCGGTCACACAGCTGGGTGAACGGAGGACTGGATACAAATACTTTCCCAAGAGCTCGCTTTGAGGACGCATGTGATAGTGAATGCTAGATGCTAACACCGTGCCTGGCGTATATAAGGCACTGTTAGTGCTTCTCCAACCAGGGTCAGCTAGCTCTTCCTTCTGATCGTACCCCTGAAGGCTGTGAGAAGAAAGCTGAGCCCTCGGGTGCTTATACTATCCTAAAGGGAGAAGGTGGGGGACCCTTCAGCCACTCACATTTTAGTAGGAGGCTTCAGAGACAAAAGCATGTGGCAGGCACACACCTACAGTGGAAGGAGGAGTTATTCGGGGAGTGTTCGGGGAAAGTTGGGGGGTTGGGGGAGACTGAGGCGGAACCACTGAGGAGGGGCTGGAGGAGGCCCTGCGTGACCCACAACAAGGTATGCTCCGGCGGAAATCCTCCCAGGCTATCTTCCCCCCACAGCCCCGTGGCTGCGACCTCAGAGGACCAGAACCGCCCCCTACTCGCTGCACGGAAACTCGGGCTCAGGGCAGCGAAACCACCGCAGACAGGCGACACGGGACCGAGAGCTCACACCTTCCCACATACTCGTTTTCCGCCTCCGCCATGTGACCCACTCGGGGCGTCGACGGCTCCAAAGCACAAGCGCGTGCAGCGGTGATCACGGGTAGCCATGCCTCACCGTTCCCCTGTAACCTGCCGTGTCTTGTGCTCTGAAACAGGCTCTTTCAAGCTGCAGCAATGGGACGTGGTCAAACAGGACTTCCTCGAATCGGCGCCCGGCCTGGGGCTCTTCGTGACTGTCACAACTTACAGCGAGGAGGTAAAACACTCCTTTACGTTTTGTCGCTAACACGCTCCAGGCCCTACAATTCACAAGGCACGTAACCCCACGAATGTTTAAATCTCCGCGTACGCACTCACGAACCGGCATTTTCACTTTTTAACATTCAGTCGGGCACGGCACCCACGCACAGAAGGGGCCTGCTATCCTGAGCCTCGTCTAGCTGATGCCCGGACAGAGAGATTAAAAGCAATCCACACCGAGTGTTGCTGGGCCTGCTGGGCAGAGGGCACCCACGGGGTCAGGGCGTCCCTATGCCTCTGCAGGGACCAGGCTTCGTCTGCTCTGCTGGTGCCACCTACACACCCTCCCCCTGGGGGCCAGGCAGGACACCGCCCTCGGGTCCTAGCAGGGCTCCCTCGTCCTCGGCAGCCTCTGGGTCTGCCTGCCTCTCTGGGAGTTAGCGGAAGAGCAGGAGAGACCTCTGGATCAAGGGGAGCAGACGTGGGTGTTGGAATCAGAGCCAAGGTCCAGTGTAGACTGCCTCTCGGCCGAGTCCTGAGCAGGACACTTGCCTATGTGACTTTCCATCTGCACGACGGCTATGACAAGGTCCATCCCGGACCAGCCAGCTCAGGGTGCTCTGACCTGCTCAGCCAGCACCTCAGACCAGCTGCAGGCTCTACTGCCACCTGACTGCGTCATCCTGGGCTGGCTCCTGGGGAGAGGAGGTGGTGGAGCATCGCCTCTAGAACGGGCACCTCCCCTGCGCAGAGAGGTGCTTGGTGTAGGCAGGACAACGCTCCTCTTCTCATGAAAACTAGGGGGTTCCTGGGCCTGAGCGTAGGGCAGACATGAGACACCCCTGCTCACGTGGAGGCTGGAGCTGGGTGGCTGGAGACTCCATTCCAACTGGACAACCGAGCACTTGGTTCCTGCCTGTGGTAGCGTTCTTCTCTTGGCGCACTCAGCACCTCCCTCCCAACAGGTCCCCTGGGCCCCTTCCCCACCTCCGGTGCCCTGTCCTCCCTGCACCCCACCTCCCGTGTCCCTTGTCCGGGGATACCAGAGTCCCGGCCTCTTGCTCTTTCCCAGTAGACCTTCCTGAGCAATCTGGAACTGTCTCCAAGGGTTATTAAAACCAGGACCCAAATCCTAGGTGGGCTAAAAACTGTCAGGAAAATCTGTTTGCTGTTATTAAGACAGAGAAGGTCTGTTTTTCAAAAACACAATTGCCTAAGAGAGGAGATACATTTCTGTTCACCCTGCAAACGTCCAACACAGCTTATCCTGGGCCTGCTATATGCCCGGACCTCTGCGTGGCCTGGGACAGACAAAACTCCCACCTTCAGGCCTTCTTTTCAGGAAGGTCCTTTTGTTTGGAATATGATAAGAAATGGCAACACCCGAGCTGGTTTGGCTCAGTGGATAGAACGGCGGCCTGCAGAGGGAAAGGTCCCAGGTTCGATTCTGGCCGAGGGCACATGCCCAGATTGTGGGCTTGATCCCCAGGGTGGGGTGTGCAGGAGGCAGCCAATCAATGATTCTCTCTCATCACTGATGTTGCTCTCTCCCTCTCCCTCTCCCTTCCTCTCTGAAATCAATAAAAATATTTTTTAAAAAAAAGAAAGAAAGAAAAGAAATGGCTCTACCAAAACCAGTTTGGCTCAGTGGATAGAGTGTCAGCCTGTGGACTGAAAGGTCCCAGGTTCGATTCCAGTCAAGGGCATGTACCTTGGTTGCAGGCAAATCCGCAATGGGAGGTGTGCAGGAGGCAGCTTATCGATGTTTCTCTCTCATCGATGTTTCTAACTCTCTATCCCTCTCTCTTCCTCTCTGTAAAAAAAATCAAAAAGAAAAAAAAGAAAAAAAAGAAATTGCCCTAGTTTCAGCATTTCGTACAAGGTCAGATCCCATTTAAGATACCTATCGGCACCCTCACAAGTACACTGTGGGTTTGTGATCCTCTAAGTTGCGTCCATTCACACATGTGACTGAAAGCCCAATAGAACATGCGTGTGCAGGGCAGAACACATCAACAATGCACATGTACCACACAAACATGCCTCCTGTGCTCCATTTCCCACTGCTCTGTGTCCAATAGTCCTATTCCATTTTGCAGAAGAAAACCTGTCGTTCTGAGAGGTTACATGACATACCTCACCATCAGCAAGAGGCAACAATGAGTGTTAAACTCATGTATGTGTGCTTTTTCTGATACACCAATCGGCAGGCATTCAGCGTGGGTGCTGACTTGACTATGCCTGGAAAGTAGACTCTGCAGAGCCTGAAGCAGACATGAAACTACAGCTCAGACACCGAATGTGATAGCCAGCAGTCACAATGCTTTTTCAGAGAAGAGTTCTCTGTTATTCGTTTAAAATCAGAAAATCCATGGTAAAGTCAGACCTTTGAATGCCGTCTTATTTAATACAATTTCCCAATCAAGTCTGGCTGGTATGGTTTAGTGGATTGAGCGTTGTCCGATGCAGAGTCACCAGTTTGATTCCCAGTCAGGGCACATTCTAGGAGTGGGGGCTTGATCTCCAGTGGGGGTGTGCAGGAGGCAGCTGCTCTCATCGATGTTTCTTTTTTAAAATATTTTTTATTGATTTGGGAGAGGGAGAAAGACACACAAACATCAATGATGAGAGAGAATCATGGATTGTCTGCCTCTTGCATGCCCCACACTGGGAATTGAGCTCACAACCCGTGCATGTGCCCTGACTGGGAATCGAACCGTGACCTCCTGGTTCATAGATCAATGTTCAACCGCTGAGTCACATCAGCCAGGCATCATCTATTTTTTTTAAATATGTTTTATTGATTTTTTTTACAAAGAGAAAGGGAGAGGGACAGAGTTAGAAACATCGATGAGAGAGAGAGACATCGATCAGCCGCCTACTGCACGCCCCCTATTAGGGATGTGCCCGCAACCAGGATACATGCCCTTGACCGGAATCGAACCTGGGACCTTTCAGTCCGCAGACCGACGCTCTATCCACTGAGCCAAACCGGTTTCGGCCATCATGTATTTTTATCGATTTCAGAGAGAAAGGGAGAGGGAGCGGCAGAAACATCAATGATGAGAGAGAATCGTCAGTTACACATTTTTGTAAACATGTCTTTTAGTGGTGGCCCTAGTGTTTGCAATATGTATCTGCAACAAGTCCGAGGCCCCTTTCCAACAACACCTATCACTCCACAAGTGCAGCAAGTGCCTCACCAGCACTCGGTACCCTAAGTCTTCCTTCCCCTGCATCCCTGCTGCCATTCATTGCCCTGATGCACACACTATAGTTGTTACTGCCGTTATGGTGAACAGACTGTTAGGTTAGGAAAGCAAAATTAAGTGTTAAAAGTTTCCTTTCACTTACTCCCCCTCTAATGCTCTTCTGTTCTTTATGTAGATCCAAGTTTCTGACCCATATTGTGTTCTTTTTCTCCGAAGAACTTCTTTAACATCTCTTGGCTGGCAGGTCTGTCAGTGACAAATTCCCTCGGTTTGTTGTTTGTCTGAGAAAATCTTTGTTTTTCCTTCACTTTTGAAGGAGAATTCTGCAAGATACAGAGTTCTATGTCGGCATGGTTTTCTCTCTCTCTCTCTCTCTCTCAACACTGTTCCACTCCTCTCTCTACTTACTTGATGGGTGCTAAGGGTTTCCCCCTCTGGTTTCTTTCAAGAATGTATCTTTAGTATCTGCAGTTTTGAAATAATATGCGTGAGCATTTACCTGCTTGGTGTTCTCTGAGTTCCCTGGCTCTGTGGCTTGGCATACGACATGAATTTGGGGGAAGTTCTCAGTCACTGACGCTTTAAATATTTCTTCTGTTCCCCCCTTTCTTCTCCCTCGGGGGTTCCCATTATGTGTGTGTTACACCTTCTGTTGTCCCACAGTGCTCGGATATTCTGTCCCTCTTTTTTCTCTTTGCTTTTCGGTTTTGGAAGTTCCTCTTGACCTATCCTCAAGCTCAGAGACCCTTTCCTCAACTGTGTCCAGTCTACTAAGGAGCCCATCAGAGGCCTTCTTCACTTCTGCTGCAGCATTTTTACCTCTAGAGTTTCTTGTTGATTCCTTCCTCGGATTTCCACCTCTCTGCTTACATTGCCATCTGTTCTAGCATAGTGTCTGCTTTTTTTCGTATAGCCCTTAGCATATTAGTCATAGTTTTTCTAAATGGCTGTCCTGGTAATTCCAGTATCCCAGCATGTCCGAGTCTGATTCTGATGCTGGCTCCGTCTCTTCAAACTGTGTCTTTCTGCCTTTCAATGGGCCTTGTGATTGTTGTAAGCTGCACGTGACGTAAAGGGTAAAGGGAACCCAGTACTGGCTCCCACAGAGGTTCTTCTCTGGTAAATTGTATCCTTTGTATTTGCTTGTTCTTCTCTCCAATTTTGGAGGCAGCAGTGGGCCCTGTGACCTCAATTTCCTGACAGATCTAAGAAGTGATTTCCTTCTGTTCAGCTTTTAGGACAAAAATCACAACTTCTAAGCTCCTTATATGCCGGACTAGAGTCCTACACCTGTTTTAAATCCCAAACAACCTATAAATAAACCAAAGTTCACCAACCAATATAACCATCTAACAATTTGGTGTGTGTTCTTTACAATTCTCTTGTAAGCACACAGGAACATATATGTGTATATATTCTTTTGCAAATGATTAACATTATTTTTTTTTTTTACAAAAATGAGGATCCTATAAGACTGTTCTTCCAGAGGATATGATGGACACCTTCTATACATATATGGACACCCTATATAATAAAAGGCTAATATGCAAATTGTCCCCTCGGGAGTTCTACTGACTGGGAGTTTGACTGCTCACTCCGACATACGCTGACCACCAGGGGGCAGTGTGGAATGAAGGACCGGGCCAGCAGCTGGCAGTCAGGAGAAGGCAGGCCCTGATCAGCCCTGATCACCAGCCAGGTCTAGGGACCCTATCCATGCATGAATTTCATGTACTGGGCCTCTAGTAATATATACTAGTGGCCCCGTGCACGAAATCCATGCACATTAAAAGGGATTTAATAAGAAGAAATATTTTAATATTGCTATTTGCCCTTTCTCTATAATAGAAGTGTCAGAGATGAAAGAAAATTAGTAAAATGTATATAAAATCTTCCCCCTGTCAGAGTCTGGAGTGCACCATGGGACCTAGAGTCAAATCCCTGCCCACCAGCCGCACCCACTTAGAAAATGCAGGAGACCCAGATCTGCCCGTCCTAACCCCATTGGGTGAGACCCATACCTGGCCGGCTCCACCCCTGTCAAGCCCCTCCAAGCAGGGGGTGCAGCCTCAGGTCCCCCAGCCCAGTGCTGGGTTGCGGGGATGCGGTCTCAGGTTCCCTGTCAAGCCCTGCTGGGCAGGGAGCATGGCCTGATGTCCCCTGTCAAGCTCTGCCAGGTAGGGGACGCAGTCTGAG
>JAAGEH010001412.1:0-20470 GCA_011751065.1 Lasiurus cinereus
GTCGTAGCTCAAGGAGGGCCCTGCCTGGGAGGTCCCCGGGCCCCCAGGACAGCACCGAGGAGCCAGCCGGGACCGAACGGCGGGCCTTTTATTAAATTCCGCATGCATGCTCTCTCTCTCTCTCTCTCTCTCTCTCTCTCTCTCTCTCACACACACACACACACACACACACACACACATACACACACTCACTGTGCATAGCCGTCACTTACAGCCGGAGCTGTTCAGGCAGGGCGAGGTCTCTTTAAATCGGGAGTCAGACGCCTTACGGGGCCTTATATTCTGGGGAGGTCTTATTTTGGGGGGGGGAATGCCTTATAATACAGCGAGAGGCAAAACTGGAAGTAGGTCTTATTTTCGGGGGATGTCTTACTTTCGGGGAAACAGGATACACACATACACACACACACACACATTGATTTCTGAAAGGAGATGAGAGGGAGATAGAAACATCAGCGATGAAAGAGAATTCCCGATCGGCTGCCCCCTGCACGCCCCACAGTGGGGATGGAGCCCGCAAACCCGGCGTGTATGTGCCCTGACCGGGAATGGACGGTGGCCTCCGGGTTCCGAGGTCGGTGCTCAACCGCTGAGCCACGCCGGGCGGCAGTGACGCCTCTCAGCCAACATCTTCTCCACAAACTCTTCTCCCGGACGGCTTCCGGGCCAGCCCCCCCCAGCCCACGGCCGCCTCCTCCTCCTCACACAGCCTCGGGGGGGCCTCTCCTCCCAGCACTCCCCGCCCCCTCCCTGCTGGCCTCTGGCTTTGGGGGCTCCACCACCTAACTGTCCTCTCAGGCACTTCTGAATTCGCATCCTGGGGCTCCCGAGGGTGGCCGGTCTTCTGGGGCCCCCCAAGCCCCTGGGACCATCTCATTCACCGTCCGCCCAGAGGGGCGCGCTGCTCACAACTCCCACAGCCACGTATTTACTCCAAAAACCGGTCCGTGGCTGCGCTGCATCCTCTACTTTCCAATCTCTTCTGCCCCAGGAGGGGGTGAGCTGATCCGGCGTCAGCCGGAGACAAAGGAGAGGAAACGCAGTGGCTGGTCTCTTAGAAGCTGGCGTCTGCTGCCTCCGCAGGTGTTCCTGCTGCACAGGGTCTGAGACGAAGAAAGGTCATGACCTCCCGCTCCGCAGGGAGGAGTTACTTTATTATTATTATTATTATTATTATTATTATTTACATATATTTTATTGATTTCTTACAGAGAGGAAGGAAGAGGGATAGAGAGCTAGAAACATCGATGAGAGAGAAACATCAATCAGTTGCCTCCTGCATGCCCCCCACTGGGGATGTGCCCACAACCAAGGTCCGAGCCCTTGCCCAGAATCGAACCCGGGACCTTCCAGTCCACAGGCCGACGCTCTATCCACGGAGCCACACCGGTTTCAGCTACCTTATTGTTATTAAAGGAAGTCTGAGGACGAGGATCTGGGTCAGCTGGATTCCTTCAGGGGCATCCCAGGATCCACCCTGCCCACCGGCTATGCCTCCTGCTTAGGATTCTTTGGTTGCAAGTGACAGAAATGAACTTCACCTGGTCCAGTGGTCGGCAAACTCCTTTGTCAACTGAGCCAGAGAGCAACAGTACACTGATTGAAATCTCTCTGGAGAGCCACATTTTTTTAAACTTCTTCTAACGCCACTTCTTCAAAACAGACTCACTCAGGCCGTGGTATTTTGTGGAAGAGCCACACTCAAGGGGCCAAAGAGCCGCATGTGGCTCACGAGCCGCAGTTTGCCGAACACAGACCTAGTCAAACAACAACAGAAGCCAGAAAGGGGCAGAGGGGATTATTTTAAGGTGTTTCCTCAACCGAAGGTCAGAAATGTTGCTAGTGTGAAAAATCAATAAAATGTATTTTTTAAAAAAAAAAGAAGAAAGAAATGTTGCTAGGACCCAGCAAGGGATCAGATGCATGCTGCGGGACCTCTGTCCCTGAATTCTGCATCTGTGCATCAGTCTGTGCGCACGTGTGTGCATGCGTGTGTGCGTGTATGTATGTGCATGTGTGTGTGCTTCTGCATGTGTGTGCATACGTGTGTATCTTTCTCCAGATCAAGTGTTTCGTGCTGGCACAGAACCAATGGTCCATTCCAGGCTTTATTGTGGAAGCGAATCCAGATACTAACTGAACTCTTTCTTGGACTCCATCCTGAATTCCTGGGGATACAGCTTTACGGTGGGTTTTAGGTGGCGATTAACCTCTGATGCCATCAGGCACGGGTGCCGGGGCGGACCATGTAGTGCAAGCCCGCAGCCAGGCCCCGCCCTGTGGCTCTATCTGATCGCCAGGCCTGAGAGGGCACTGCCAGCCAGCCAGCCTGGCAGACACCCCCCCGCCCCCGTGGCAGATTTCAGCGAGGCCGTGGCTGTGCTCCCCGACCGAGGCGGCCATGGGTCCGCAACAGCGAGAACCCTTAGGCCCCGTGTTCCTCTACAACAGTGGCTCCACCTTCCTCAGGCCGCGACCCTTGCATACAGCTCCTCATGGGGGGGTGACCCCCAGCCATGACATGTTGCTACTGTGATGCATCGTGATGTAAATATCTGCATTTTCCGATGGTCTTAGGCGACCCCTGTGAAAGGGTCGTTCGACCCCCCAAAGGGGTGGCGACCCACAGGTTGAGAACTGCTGCTCTACAAGGCGAGTGAGGCTGCCGGTCGCCAGATGACGTCCATGAACCCGGTGTTTTACCTCTAACCCTCCCCCCAAATCCTGCAGGAGGCCTGGGCACACGTCCCTGTGACCGATCTGAAACAGGTCCTCGCCGAGGTTCGTTACCTCCCGGGAAATCCCGTGGCTGGCCTGTGCTGGCAGGTAAGATGTGATTCCATGTAAGACCGGTGGGTTCTGCGGCGGCCTGTCCCCGGGAGGGTGTTCCAGTTCCCGGATGGCGAATGGATCACACACGTGACGCCTCTGCACTTCATACGTCGCGTGACTCGGGAATGCCACGTGCTCTGGGTCATTGAGAACCTGTCAATGACACCGAAGCCTTCCGGACCTCCGTCTAGTTGGGTCCCAGCCATTCCTGGGGTGGGAAGACCTCGCTAATGGATTCACTGCTCCTGTCTGTGCTTGTCAATTGCTCTGACAGTCACGCTTGGGTCGACGTGGGCCACGCTTACAGTGCAAACCAGGAGTGACACGGGGAAGGAGGAACTGCCTCACGCGCAGGGTCTTTTTTTTTTTTTAATATATATTTTTATTGATTTTTTACAGAGAGGAAGGGAGAGGGACAGAGAGCTAGAATCATCGATGAGGGAGAGACATCGATTAGCCGCCTCCTGCACACCCCCCACTGGGGATGTGCCCACAACTAAGATACATGCCCTTGACCGGAATCGAACCTGGGACCTTTCAGTCCACAGGCCGATGCTCTATCCACTGAGCCAAACCGGTTTCAGCAACACTCAGGATCTTTGATTGAGCGGAGAAACAAAGGAAGTGGGAGAGGGGTGTCTACTGTGCCAGAGGACAGGGTAGTGGAGTCGAGCTGGGACTCCCAATATCTGGTGTCTCGCTCTAGTCCTGCCTCTTAACAACGCTGGGACTCTAAGCCACTCACTGGGCTCCGCCTTCCTCATCTCTAAAATGGTCTTAATAAACCCACTCACCTCTCTCTGCACCGGAATCATAGTGGCTAATCAGTGTGTGAGCGTGCCAATGACCATCCTATAGAATAAAAGCCTCATCTGCAAATTGGTGGGATGGTGGAATGACCAGTTGCTATGACGTGCACTGACCACCAGGGGGCAGACGCTCGACGCAGGAGCTGCCCCCAGCCCACAGGCCGCAGGCCAGCCAAGGCAGATGCCAGCAGGGGGCCCCTCCCCATCGCCCCTCTGGTCGCACCACAGATTGGCCCTGATCGCCTGGCCAGGCCTAGGGACCCTACCCAGGCACGGATTTCGTGCCCCGGGCCTCCGGTCTACTGATAACAGTGAAACTGCACTGCCACTCCCACTTACGTATTTCTTCACACCTGTGAGAGGTTAGCTGCTTATTCCACCCATTTTACAGAGGAGGCAGGGGGGCCCGCAGGTGCCGGAAACCAATCATGGTCTCACTGATAGAAAGTGTGGACCAGGAACCCGGAGGCTCGTCAACCTTGAAGCTCTGGAAGGTCAGAGCCAGCCACCCCCTCTCTAATGGAGACAGTGGTCGCTGAAGCAACTTCCCTACCAAATACAGTGGTACCTCGAGATACGAGTGCCCTAACGTAAGAGATTTTTGAGATATGAGCCGTCGAGCGAGCGATTTTTGCTTTGAAATACGAGCTACAGTTGAGATACTAGTTGGCTGGTTGCACACGACCCACCAGTTTACCGCGACTCGAGCGTCTCATAGTTTCCCATGCCTCAAGGTTACGGAACGAATTAAACTCCTATCTGGAGGTGCCACTGTAATCAAGTAAATCCTCACTGATAGGATAATCTGCCTGTTCCTGGGATTGCCTGTCTCCGGGCAATGGGTGGATCCCAAACCCGAATAAAAGGGATGGCAAGCCCAAAGGAGGGGGTAGTCTTCCCACTGGGTGGGGGCTCCCGCCTGGCCCCCCAATATGACCAAAAGCATTTTCACTTGTGTGAAGCCTTCTCCAGAACCCGAACCCTGAACCGGAACCCTGAACCACGCGGGACGTGAAAGGGGCTCCCACACTCGGGGTGAAATAATGTACCCATAGCCCACGCAGATCACCGCCCTGCTGTCCCGGATAGAGTCTACCGCTCGCAAAACTGTCATTGTTGTCACACAAGGCCTTAACCCATGAGGCCACGTGGGGGGCCTGGGGGTGGGGGAGGGGGAACCTCTGCCGGGTGGGAGCTGTTCAGGGACCCATCCTCTGAGTCCGATTGCCTCACTTTCTTCATCATCACCGAGGAAACAAGCGCTCCTTTGCTGTTGCCACGGAAACCATCTCCCCTTCACCATGGAGACAGCCAGCTGGAAGGCAGCTCCTTGAGTGGGAGGAGGTACCTGCGGGGGGAGGGAGGGAAGTCCCCCCAGACCAGTGGTTCTCCACCTTCCTAAGGCCGCCACCCTGGCCTACAGCTCCTTATGGGGTGGTGACCCCAACCATGAAATGTTGCTACTGTGATGCATCGTGATGTCAATATCTGCATTTGCCGAGGGTCTTAGGCGACCCCTGTGAAAGGGTCGTTCGACTCCAAGGGATCGCGACCCACAGGTTGAGAACCGCTGCCCCAGACCCTCCTTTGTGGCCGGGGAGGCGGCCTGGGAGCAGGGCGGCCGGGCTGGAAGTGGCCGTCTGCCGGGAGTGCGCCCGCAGAGCTCGGGGCCAGGGCCGGGGCGTCCCGGAGAGCCAGAGGTTGGAAGAGATGATTTCTGCAGGTGTTGCTGCCGGCGTCCAGGGCAGAGGACGCGCTCACGTGTTCAGGCCTCCCAGACTCGGGAAATCCGCCTGCCGGGCCCACCCCTCTCCCGGCCTGAGTCTGCTTCCCACCCGCTGGGCGGCCGTGGTGACCCCACCACCGCTCCTGGCACCTGCCCAACCGGGACCGCAGAGGGGCCGTCGCCGAGGCCCGGGGTCTCTAGACCCCTGCAAGTTGTATTCTTTTTTAAAAAATATATTTTATTGACTTTTTACAGAGAGGAAGGGAGAGGGATAGAGAGTTAGAAATATTGATGAGAGAGAGACATCCATCAGCCGCCTCCTGCACGCCCCCAACTGGGGATGTGCCCGCCACCAAGGTACATGCCCTTGACCGGAATCGAACCTGGGACCCTTCAGTCCGCAGGCCGATGCTCTCTCCACTGAACCAAACCGGTTCCACCTGTATTCTTTATTTGTATTGATTTCAGAGAGGAAGGAAGAGGGGGAGAGAGAAACACCGATGATGAGAGAGAATCATGCATTGGCCGCCTCCTGCACGCCCGACACTGGGGGTGGAGCCCACAACCTGGGCCTGGGCCCTGACGGAGAATCAAACTGTGACCTCCCGGTTCACAGGTCGATGCTAACCACTGGGCCACGCCCCTGGGCAGTTTTGTTTTGTTTTTTTGTTTTTAAATATATTTTATTGATTTTTCACAGAGAGGAAGGGAGAGGGACAGAGAGTTAGAAACATCGATGAGAGAGAGACATCAATCAGTAGCCTCCTTCACACCCCCTACTGGGGATGTGCCTGCAACCAAGGTCCATGCCCTTGACCAGAATCGAACCTGGGACCCTTCAGTCCCCAGGCCGACGCTCTATCCACTGAGCCACACCGGTTCCGGCTAGGGTCTTTTTTTAAGATTTTCCGTTAATTCTTAGAGCAGAGGAGGTGGGAGTGAGAGAGAAACATCCAGGTGAGAGCGGGGCATGGATCTGCTGCCCCCAGCACGCCCCCTGCAGGGGATGTGGCCTGCCACCTGGCCTGGTCTCTGCCACGGGCCGCGTGCCCAGCAGATCAAGGCCGGACGTCCCCCTGTCCCGCCAGACCTGCTCTCCCCTCTGCCCACCTGCTCTCCGACAGGGAAGCCGCCCTCCCCGGGGCACGCCCTCTGGCCCCCGGGTGGGCTGGGCCAGCGGGAGGGAGGCACCAGCAGGAAAGGGGGTGTCCGTGTCTGGGGCGTGGCCGTGGCCCCTGCCGGTGGCCCTCTCCGGTGGACACAGCTCTCACCGGATTCCAGGACCCGCTCCCCGCTCGGCCCTCTGGCAGGGGGCGGCGGGCCCTTTCCGCTCCCGCGGCCCCAGGATGCTCCCCTCCCGCATCCCCGCTGCCCTCGGCCGCAGGCCTTTGTGCGGAGCCGGCGGGTCCTCGGTGACTCAGCGGCAGGAGCGGCTGTTTCCTGCCGGCGACAGGGCTGTCTCTGTGCTCCGTTCGCCGGGAGCGCCAGGCCTGACTTCCTGTGCGCTCCCACGCAGCCACAGCCTTCCTGAGCCTCCGCTAAAGAGAACATAGCCCTCCCTCCCCCCTGCCCCGTGGTCGGCAAACTGCGGCTCTCGAGCCTCAGGCGGCTCTTTGGCCCCTGGAGTGTGGCCTCGGGGTCATGAAGAAACCTCGCCCCAAGTCATTTACAACCAGAAGCCAGTCCCCCTGGAGTGACAAACGCCACCGCCAGGAACCGGGCCTGGACTGGGCTCTGCCATCCTCCGCAGAGCCTGCCTGAGTCCACTGCTCCATCAGCTGCTTTCTCCCTCTTCTTTATTATTGTTATCATTATTATTATTAATCCTCACCGGAGCATGTGTTTTTCCATCGATTTTTAAAATATATTTTGTTGATTTTTTTTTACAGAGAGGAAGGGAGAGAGAAAGTCAGAAACATCGATGAGAGAGAGACATCGATCAGCTGCCTCCTGCACGCCCCACAGTGGAGATGTGCCCGAAACCAAGGTACATGCCCCCGACCGGAATCAAACCCGGGACCTTTCAGTCTGCAAGCCGACGCTCTATCCACTGAGCCACACTGGTCTCGGCATCCATTGATTTTTAGAGAGTGGAAGGAAGAGGGAGAAACAGAGAAACACCCATGTGAGAGAGGCACACTGATTGGTTGCCTCCCACGTGCCCCCAACGAGGGCCCAGGAGCCTGCCACTGAGGTATGTGCCCTGGACCGGAATGGAACCCGGGACCTTCGGTCTGAAGGCCGATGCTCTGTCCCCGGGACCCTCCGTCCGAAGGCCGATGCTCTGTCCCCAGAGCCAGATCGGCTAGGGCTCCTTTTCCCTTGCCTGTTTGTGAAGAGGGAAGCAGGTGGCCTGGGGCTGATCCAGCTCCTCAGGAGGAGTGGCTGGTTCCCACCGGCTGAGGGAGGCTGGCCTCTGAGCATCCTCCCCCCCCCCCATGCACCTGAGACAGGAGGAGGAGGAGGCCAAGACCGGACATCACTAGCACCTGTGGGCCGCTGGGTTTCTGCGGTCTCCACCCGCCCTCCCTGGTTACATGGTGCCCACTGGCAAGTCGGCTCCGATCTTTTATGTATATATAAATATATTTTTTAAAATATATTTTATTGATTTTTTACAGAGAGGAAGGGAGAGGGAGAGTCAGAAACATCGATGAGAGAGAGACATCAACCAGCCGCCTCCTGCACGCCCCCCACTGGGGATGTGCCCGCCACCAAGGTACCTGCCCTTGACCGGAATCAAACCCGGTACCTTTCAGTCCGCAGGCCGACGCTCTATCCACTGAGCCACACCGGTTTCAGCCAGCTCCGACCTTGAACTCTGTAATCTGGTTGACCTTTGGACATGGACCCACCCTCCGTTGGAGAATGTCGGGATCAACCGCATCAGGCGTGTCCAGCCGGGCGGGCAGTGAGGGGGCGCTGGGGCGGCGGGGAGGAGAGTGAGGGCCGGAGAGGAAGGGAGAGAGGGCCCTGGCACAGGCAGCTACATCAGTCACCCGGCAGCCGAGAGGGGCGGGCTTTCCACAGCCCCCTCCCCCCCTCTCTCTTTTTTTACAGAGAGGAAGGGAGAGAGAGATAGAGAGCTAGAAACATCAATGAGAGAGAAACATCAATCAGCTGGCTCCTGCACGCCCCCCACTGGAGATGTGCCTGCAACCAAGATACATGCCCTTGACCCAGCGGTTCTCAACCTGTGGGTCGCGACCCCTTTGGGGGTTGAACGACCCTTTCACAGGGGTCGCCTAAGACCAGCGGAAAACACCTATTTCCCATGGTCTTAGGGACCCACACACCGCTCCTCGATGTCGCAACGTGTAGCCATGTCGTTTACTGTTGTCCTAGGAAGACTGTTGCCCATGCGACACCACGATTCAAGACAACATTTCATTTATTTGTCATTAGAAATAAATATTTCACAATATGTAATTACATATTGTTTTTGTGATGAATCCCTATGCTTTCATGATGTTCCATTTGTAACAAAAATGCATCCTGCCTATCAGATATTTACATGACAGTTCATCACAGTAGCAAGATGACAGTGATGAAGTAGCCACGGAAATCATGTTATGGTTGGGGGTCACCACCCCATGAGGAGCTGTCTTAAAGGGTCTCAGCCTTAGGAAGGTTGAGAACCACTGCCCTTGACCGGAATCAAACCTGGGACCCGTCAGTCTGCAGCCGACGCTCCATCCACTGAGCCACACGGGTTTCAGCCACAGCCCCGTCTCTTGACAGGAGACTCCCCCAGAACCCTCCTCTTCTGTTTGTGTCTATTTGACGGGGAACAGCGTGTGGAGGGCCCACGCCGGGGCCTCCCCCTTGGGGCTCCTGCCGCTGGCCTGGCTCCAGCCAGGGCAGAGTGTGGGGGAGACTTGCAGGGCTCCCCGATTCACACCAATCCCCCGGACCGGACCGGGGACAGAAGCCCCATCCAGCATTCCGTTACCGCCCGCGCCAGGGGCTGTATTTATCGGCGCCTGCGATTCTCCTCTCGCCTCCAAGGAAAAACAGCGCCCATCGGGCCCCCGGGCAGGGCGGAAAAAACGTCCTGCCGAACAACTACCCCGAGTGCTTGCTCAGAACGCGGGACCTCGCGAGAGAACATGCCTGCGGCGGGCTGTCAGCGGCTATATTTGGGGGTCCGAAGCCGGGGGCCCTGCCAGCGAGCTCACACAGCCCTCCTGTGTGTGTCTGCGTCTATTTATAACCGGCCGCGCGCATTCACTCCCCAAAAATGCAGCGGGCCTCGGGCTTTGCTTAGAAATGACTGAAATGTTCTAGAATGCTCAGGTTACAGGCACGTGACCGGCCGCCTCCCATTCAGCCCACCATCGGCCTCGCGCGCTGGAGGAGGGATGAAACCACGCGCAGAAAACAACGTAATTGGACCCTTTGGGAATGGAAAAGTATGAGAACATGTTTTTTTCCTTCATTTTTTTTTTTTTAAGGATTCAATATTATCAGGGAAACGCCTTTTGGTATCTTTCTTAATATAATTTATTGATTTTTTACAGAGAGGAAGGGAGAGGAATAGAGAGCTAGAAACATCGATAAGAGAGAGAGACATCGATCAGCCGCCTCCTGCACGCCCCCCACTGGGGATGTGCCCGCAACCAAGGTACATGCCCTTGACCGGAATGGAACCTGGGACCTTTCAGTCCGCAGGCCGACGCTCTATCCACTGAGCTACACCGGTTTGGCCTTCATTTCCTTTTTAAAAATGTCATTCACATCAATAAAACCTGATGAAGCACAAATGATAGGAACAGCTTCATGAGACCTCCACCTGAGGAAGACCCTCTCGGATCCCCTGGAGTTTTCCGGGAGGCACAGACGCTAAAATAAAACAGAGGCAAAGGACGATGGTGCCTGCAGAGAGCCGCAGGCCAGTGCGTGGGGCACACAGAGGAGCGAGAACGGGGAGAGCACGGGTGTGGCCACGGCATCCATCTCTGCTGGTCCCTTTGGGGAGGCACCTGGTTCACAGGAAGACTCTCTCCCAGCTTCCCATGTGGCACACGCGGTGACGGATGCCCAGGACACTCGTTGCTGAATCAATCAGTGCACTCTCCATCCCTCCGGGCACAGTGATTGGCTTGGGGGGGGATGACCATGGACTTTATCAGCCAATGGGAGTGAAGGTCAAGCTCGGTGGCTGGAGATGCTAACCAAGATGCCCCCGTTTCTGTGGGAGGCAGAGGCCAGGGGCTGCCGGAAGGCCGGTCTCCGGGTGAGGCTGGCTGCGGAAGGTGGATGGAGGGACAAGAAAGAAACCGGTCCCCGCATTAGCGGAGTAGCCCTCACCCGATGCCACGGGGAAGCAGGCGTGAGGAGGAACTGTGGCCAGCCCGGCGTGCCCTCGGTGGACTGTCCGTGGAATGGTTTCCACGTGTTTGGCCACTGCCGATCCCTGGGCGGGAAGACCACCTCGTCTTGCTCTCTCTCTCTCAGCTGCAGGAGGCGGCGCTCTGGGGTTCTTCTCTCAGGAAACCCCCCGGGGTCTGGCCGCTGCGGGCCGGCCTGCTGTGCTTCCAGGCAGTTCAGCAACGAGTGTCCTGGGCATCCCTCACCGCCATCAGGAGGCCCCCCCGCTTCCCACTGAAAGGAAATGGACTCCCCTCCATCTTGTCCTCTAAGGGCTGGGCCCCCTGCCTACACCCCCTCCCTTTGCTGGGAGGGGCCACAGAGGTGCCAGCCATGTCCTAGCTTCCCCGACCCCCACCCAAATGGACCAATGAAGCTCCAGGAACACAGCGAGGGTCCTCATGGTGCTGAACCACAGAAAGACCCCAATTCAAGTGACCATTCTCTGTCACCCTCGTCACCTCCCTCTATCCACTGAGCCACCCTCGTCACCTCCCTCTATCCAGCCCTCCCAATGATCCTACCCCATAGAACTCATTGTTCCCGCCCAGCTCGCTCTCTCGCCTGGCTGCTGCGCCAGAAAGAGGCTGGGAGCCCAACCCAGGTTTGAGTAAAGACTCTGCTTTTGCATCGGAAAAGGCTCCTTCGTGGTGGATTATTGGGGACCCCGAACTCTGGGTGTAACACCACCCCCCGTTGGCCATGTTTGGGGGCCAAGTGGAAAGGGTCATCCCACAGGAGGAAGTGGCCCAGAGCTGAGATAAAATCCCGCGTTCGTGGGCTGGATGAACCCCACTGGACCGTGGGACATTTCGCGTCTCGAGAATCTTCCAGTTCCTAGTCTCTGGCAGGAGGGAGGGAACATCGTGGGTGTTTATAGAACCGGTGACCTCTGGAGTCACAAACAGCTGAGTTTCTGGGCCTCCGTTTCCACCCGCTCTCCGGAACGGACGCAGGCCATCAGCGCCCCCTACAGGGCTGAGGCCTCTGTGTCCCCGGAGGCCCGTCCACAGGGAACGTGGCTTCGGAAGAGACGAGCCCTCGAGTCACAGAGGGACATTTCCACGGCCAGGAACCTGGTCTGAGCCCGTGCGACACATAAATGTGCCCCTGGAAAGCGGAGACCAGCCGGGAATTCCCAGGCCTCGTGAGTCCGCTCCTTGCACAAGTGCATTTCTTTCTTTTTTAAAAAATATATTTTATTGATTTTTTACAGAGAGCAAGGGAGAGGGTTAGAGAGAGAGTTAGAAACATTGATGAGAGAGACATCTATCAGCCGCCTCCTGCACGCCCCCTAGAGGGGATGTGCCCGCAACCAGGATACATGCTCTTGACCAGAATCCAACCTGGGACCTTTCAGTCCGCAGGCCGACGCTCCGTCCACTGAGCCACGCCGGTTTCGGCCAAGTGCAATTCTAATATTCTGTTGTCGCTCTCCTGCGTAAGCGCCACGGCTCCTCAATAGATTCGTCGCAGATAAAATTGTCACTGGGAGAACCACGTGCTGAGAAATGACGCGTGTGCCTGTGGTATGTGAAGTCCACCACGTGGTTCTCAAGCAGCGTGGATTGTTCCAAATTGTATATGCTCGTTGTCTCATTCATTCATTCATTCATTCATTCAATACTTTGAGCCCTAATCGGTTTGGCTCAGTGGATAGAGCATCAAACTGTGGACTGAAGGGTCCCAGGTTCGATTCTGGTCAAGGGCACGGCACATGCCCAGGTTGCGGGCTCGATCTCCAGTAAGGGGGTTGTGCAGGAGGCAGCCAATCAATGATTCTCTCGACATTTCTCTCTCTCTCTCCCTCTCCCCACCTCTCTGAAATCAGTAAGTCTATATTAAAAAATACTGTGATATGCAATTGGTATGTAACAGATCTTATTTCAGGCACTTGGATAAAGCAAGGACCTTAGTCTAAGGTCCTGTTCTGCGGAGGTTGTGTGTGGGAGACATACAATAAACGAATATGGCCGAAACCAGTTTGGCTCAGTGGATAGAGCGTCGGCCTGCGGACTGAAAGGTCCCGGGTTCAATTCCGGTCAAGGGCATGTATCCTGGTTGTGGGCACATCCCCAGAGGGGGGGCATGCAGGAGGCGGCTGATCGACGTCTCTCTCATCGATGTTTCTAGCTCTCTATCCCTTTCCCTTCCTCTCTGTAAAAAAATCAATAAAATATATTAAAAAAAAATAGAATGCGACCCCTGTTCTCACTGTGGCCGCCGTGGTTTTATGTGGGGGGCACCCATCCTTTTATTTATTTATTTTTTTAAACTCTCACCTGAGGTGTATTTTCCCATTGATTTTGAGAGATTGTGGAAGAGAGCGGGAAAGACAGAGAAACATGGATTGGCTGCCTCCTGCACGAGCCCTGACCCAGGAACCTGCCACCGAGGCCCATGCCCTTGACTAGAGTCGAACCCAGGACCCCGCGGTCCCCAGGCCAACGCTCTCTCCACTGAGCCAAACCGGCCAAGGCCGCCTTATCCTCCCGGGGAGGGAGTCGGGGGAGGCGGCACGTTCCCTTTCGGGCCGGCCCCGGGGTGGGGGGGGGGGGGGGAGAGCTATTTCTGGGAGAGAGAGGCCTTGAGCCCGCGCCAAGGTGCAGCCTCGTCCACGGGTGCCGAGTGCGCGGTGTTCCAGGGGCGCCGATTCAGCCAGCTGGCTTCACCCCACACTGGCAGCGGCTCGGGGGCCGGCAGCTGGGGTGCTGACGTCAAACAGGCAGGAGCCGCGGTCCTCAACCTTCCTGAGGCCGTGACCCTTTAAGACAGCTCCTCACGGGGTGGTGACCCCCAACCATAAAATGATTTCCGTGGCTGCTTCATCGCTGTCATCTTGCTACTGTGATGAACTATCATGTAAATATCTGATAGGCAGGATGTATTTTCATTGTTACACATGGAACATCATGAAAGCATAGTGCTAATCACAATGAGATATTGTGACATATTTATTTCTAATGACAAATAAATGAAATGTTGTCTTGAATCGTGGTGCAGCATGGGCAACAGTCTTCCTAGGACAACAGTAAACGACATGGCTACACGTTGCGACACCGAGGAGCGGTGTGTTGGTGCCTAAGACCATGGGAAATAGGTGTTTTCCGCTGGTCTTAGGCGACCCCTGTGAAAGGGTCGTTCGACCCCCAAAGGGTTCGCGACCCACAGGTTGAGAACCGCTGGGCAGGAGGCTTCCACCGGCTGGCGGCAGCCAGAGGCCAAAGGCTCCCCATCCCGGGTTCCACAACCCCGGTGACTCCTCCGGCCTCGGCTGGCTGCGACAGGAAGGCAGGGGAAGGCTCGCTCAGGCCGGGCGGGGGCAGGGAGCGGGAAAGGGACCAGAAGTCCCGCCGCTGGAAAAGCAGAGGAGACTCCCGGCCCAGAGAAAGGCCACGTTTGGAGGCAGGCGGCCGCCGCACCGGTTATTTTTAACGGGGAGGCCTGAACGGCACGCACCCCGCCGCGCGCGCTCCGCATTCCGACCTCTCCCCCGCTTCTTGCCTCCCCGCCCACCCGCCCTTTGCCCCACTTTCCGGCTCTCTCTCTCTCTCTCTCTCTCTTTAAAAAGGCACGGGCTGCGCGTTTTCCTAAGATGCTGGAAAACGGCCGAAACCGGTGTGGCTCAGGGGATGGAGCGTCGGCCTGGGGACTAAAGGGTCCCAGGTTCGATTCCGGTCGAGGGCATGCACCTTGGTGGCGGGCACATCCCCAGGGGGCAGCTGATCGATGTTTCTCTCACCTTGATGTTTCTAACTCTCCCTCTCCCTTCCTCTCTGTAACAACCAATAATAATAAAAAAAAGATGTTGGAAACGCCATTCGGTGCCATGAGAAGTGTAAGTAAAAATGCCACATTCAAAGCGTGAACGGAATATCTTTCCAGATGGGCTGTGACATCATTTCAGGTCCGTCTGCTGAAAATAGCTCAGGTCAAACTCCCTCCCTGGATATAAATAAAAATCTAAATGGTTGCCCAGCTGGTTCAGTGGTTGAGCATTGACCTATGAACCAGGAGGTCATGAGTTCGATTCCCAGTCAGGGCCTGGGTTGCAGGCTTGATCCCCAGGAGGGGGCGTGCAGGAGGCAGCCAATCCATGAATCTCTCATCATTGATTTCTATCTCTCTCTCGCTCTCCTTTCCTCTCTGACATCAATAATTGTATTTTTTAAAAATCTGGAATACGTGTGTGTGTAAGTAGCTCCGCCTGCCTGAGGCACCTGCTCAGTATTAGCTGCTAAACCCACGCCAGAGGCCAGCCCAGTGCTCGGGCGGGGTGGGGGTTTTGGGGGGGGGGAGCCGTTTGCCTGGTCTCATGACACCAGGTCATGAGACCCACACGCACCGGTCAGAGGAGGGGGGAACGGATCAGTGATAGAGAAATGGAACTAGGTAATATGGTTGTCACGATTGGGTAGCCAATATTTGCCACAACTTCTGAAGACTGGTCCAAAGATTAAGACACTTTCTCATGGCCGACAGTGCTGAGCCCAAAAATGATAGCCTGGTTCTGACTGGGTAGCTCAGTTGGTTAGAGCATCGTCCCGATACATCAAGGATGTGGATTGGACCTCGGGTCAGGGCACATGCAAGAATCAACCAATCAGAGTATCTCAGGCCAGGGCACATGCAAGAATCAACCAATCAGTGCCTAAACAAGGAAAACAAATTGATGTCTCTCTCTCTCTCTCTCTCAAATCAAAACCCAAGGAATCTGGCATGGGTGTCAACCTTTTTAAAAATTTTTAAATTTTTTTATTGATTTTACTTATATATTTTTAATTTTTTAAATTTTAATTTTTTACAAAGAGGAAGGGAGAGGGATAGTTAGAAACATCGATGAGAGAGAAACATCCATCAGCTGCCTGCTACACACTCCCTACTGGGTATGTGCTCGCAAAGTACACACCCTTAACCAGAATCGAACCCAGGACCCTTGAATCTGCAGGCCGACACTCTATCCACTGAGCCAAACCAGTCAGGACTATTTTTTTGTTGATTTTAGAAAAGAAAGGAAGAAGAAGAGAGAAACATCAATGAGGAGAGAATAACTGATCGGCTGCCTCCTGCACGCCCCCTACTGGGGATCGAGCCCACACCCTGGGCCTGTGCCCCGAGCAGGAATGGAACTGTGACCTGGTGGACAGGTTGATGCTCCACCGCCGAGCCACGCCGGCCGGGCGCCACCTGTTTGTAGAGGGCATCGGAGGCTGTGAGCCACTCTCTCGGGCCCATCCTGGCTCTCCTGTGGACTGCTTGCCCTCCAGCCTCAGCTTCCTCGTTCCCCAAGTGAGGACCCGGCCACCTACCTGACCAGAGGATGTGGAAACTCGACTATTTATATCCCTCACCCGGGGCTGGCAGGAGGCAGGGGCTCCAGGAGAGGAGCAGATAATCAGCGTAGCTAACAGATGGAGGAGGAGCCACTAAAGCCGGTCCAGGCCCCGGCGTGAGCTAGTCAGGGCCCCGACCTGCTAAAACGTCTACCTACCACCCCATCTTCCTCTGAACAAAGGAAACCCAGCCACGTAACCGAGGCTCCTCTTGAAAAGGACCGTAAGTGTATTTTCCCAGTTACATGTAGGATGAGGCTCTGCCTACAGACACCCACGAGGCCGGTGAGGCGTCGCCTGCCGCCGTTCGCAGGAGAGGGGCTGGAGGAATCCTGCAAAGAGCGGGACGGGATGTTCCGCTCGGAGCGCCCGCCTCGTTATAAATAGCGAGCCGGCGTCACCCACCAGATCCCGCCACTGAGTAAGTCACCGCCTGCTGGGCAGACCCTTCTGGGAGGGTTTTAACTGAGCGACATTCCGACGTTCCTTTTAAGTCTGGACCGCTATTTCTTTTCTAGCACAAACACATTTCTTTTTTAATCCTCACCCGAGGATATCTGTCCACTGATTTTTAAAAAATATATATTTTATTCACTTTTTACAGAGAGGAAGGGAGAGGGATAGAGAGCTAGAAACACCAAAGAGACAGACATCCATCAGCTGCCTCCTGCACGCCCCCCACTGGGGATGTGCCCACCACCAGGATACATGCCCTTGACCGGAATCGAACCTGGGACCTTTCAGTCCGCAGGCCGACGCCCTATCCACTGAGCCAAACCAGTCTCGGCTCCACTGATTTTTAGAGAGAGTGGGAAGGAGGGGTGAGAGAGAAACATTGATGTGAGAGAGAGACATCCATGGGTTGCCTCCTGCCCGTGCCCCAATCAGGGCCAAGGGATCGAACCTGCAACCCAGATACATGCCCTTACCTGGGTGGGAATCAAGCTCATGACCCTTTGGTTAGCAGGCTGGTGCTCTAACCCTGGTACAGCGCCAGTCAGAGCTACCAGGGCTTTCTTACTGGGCCCTGGCAGGGACCGTACTTGGTACCCACAGTGGCTGTTGCCCTGGCCAGGCGGCTCAGCTGGTTGCACATCGTCCAAGCACAGAAGGGTCGCAGGTTTGGTTCCCGGTCGGGGCACATACCCCGCTTAGGGTTTGGTCCCTGATTGGGGCGCGTACAGGCGGCAGCCAACCGATGTTTCTCTCCCACATGGATGCTCCCCTCCCTCTCCCTCTCTAACATCAATACAGTGGTACCTCGAGATACAAGTGCCCTAACACACAAGATTTTTGATATACGAGCCGTCGAGCGAGCGATTTTTGCTTTGAAATACGAGCAACATTTGAGATGGGAGTCATCGCGCGGATCGGCCGGCTGCACACGACCCACCCATTTACCGCGACTCGAGCGTCTCATCGTTTCCCACGCCTCCAGGTGACGGAACGAATTAAACTCGTATCTCGAGGTACCACTGTAATGAAAAAAACAAGCATATCCTTGGGTGACGATAAAAAAAAAGACTGGGTTTGCCCACCACCTTTGGTACACGTCTTACTAGGACATCGACGGCCTCTGCTGCTTCCTGACCGCGGGCCCACTGTCACGGACCAGGGGTGATGAGGATGTTGAACAGTTAAGGTCTCTGGAGACGAGATTAGGGCAAGAACAGAAACCTCGCACAGACATTTCTCTTCCCGTCGTTCCATTTAAATTTTAGTACGGAAAGATTAGTATCAGTTCCCTTTATAAAAAAAAAAAAAAAAAAAGGGATCTGGCCGGAACCGGTGTGGCTCAGTGGATAGAGCTTCGGCCTGCGGACGGAAGGGTCCTAGGTTCCATTCCGGTCAAGAGCATGGACCTTGGTTGCAGGCACATCCCCAGTGGGGGGCGTGCAGGAGGCGGCTGATGGATGTTTCTAGCTCTCAATCCCTCTCTGTGGAAAATAAGCATATTTTTTAAAAAATGGGATCCGGAATTTAAAAAAACGCTGTTGCCTAGCACCTGCCTCACTGAAAGCAGGTGAAGAAACCCCAGACTTGGTCCTCCAGCAGCTGGCAGTGTCCCGCGGGCCCGTTAGGCTCCCTGGCCGCCTCCAGCCGGACAGGCGTCGTCCTCTGCCCGGGGAGGGACCAGTGGCCCGTGGGTGGCCGGGGCCAGGGCCAGGCGCGTTTCCTTTTAGAGCCAACCCAGCGCGCTGGTCTGTGTGTGGGAAGCCAGGGTCCGCTTTCGAGTTCCTGGGAATGGGTTGAAGCCAGGTCACTTCTCTCATCCAGCAAAAATGAAGCCGGCACTGCAGAAATGTGGGGGTCAGGGAGGAGGGCTGGGCCCCTCCACCAGGAGCAGGAAATACCGGTGGGGAAAGCGGACTGGAGGGTGGGTGGCTGCCCCGTGCCCTGGGGGGGCTGCAGGCCCTGGGGGTGCAGTGGGGCGCGGGTGTCGCTGAGGATGCAGCTCGGAGGGCCGGGAAGAGGGGCAGTTCCAGGCAGAGGATGGGGCCAAGGCAGGAGGGAAGGGCAGTGGGGCGCGGCCCAGCCACCAGCCGAGGTGGGGTGACCGGAAGGGGGGCCTGCAGGGACCCGGGACACCCTGGGCCTCCGCAGGGGGGAGGGCAGGAGGGACAGGGTGCGGAGGGGCTGCCGGAGCAGCTGTAAGAAGACACAGCGCACGCCAGGAGGTGGAGAACATTCCTTTATGGCACGCGTCGTGGTTCCAAGGAACTCTGCTCACATGCTCTCACCCCCGGACCAACCTGTAAAGCTGACCACGCGTCACATTTCACGAGTACGAGAACCAATGCCCTCCCGTGGGCTTCCTCCGGTGGTTTGTGGGGAGGCTGCCTTCCTCACCCCGCATCCCGCAGTCCTTCCCGGGAAAGGCCCTTTCTTCCTGTTCCCCTGCATTCCAGACGTTCAGGGCCTCCCCTCTCCTGCTCTACCCTTTCAGATCGGCCGTCACCAACCGGGTCCGTGCGGCCCGAAAGGTTGACGACCGCTGAGCCAGGGCCTTATCCTTGGGGTCCGGCCATCACACACAGACTGGCGGCCGTCTTCTCACTGAGACCCCATCTACCGCATTTTCTGGCGTATGAGAGAGCTGGGTGTATAAGACGACCCCATCTTTTCCGGTGAAAATATAGAGTTTGGGATAGACTCACCCTATCAGATGACACCCAGCGTATAAGACAACCCTGACTTTTGAGATTTCCCTGGGTTGAAAGGTCGTCTCCTATGCCAGAAAATACGGTGCATCTACTCCTGCTCAAGTGCCAGCAGCCCAGGCCTGGAGAGAAAGCCAGGGGGGAGGAGAGAGGGGGGGGCTGTCGGGGGAAGGAGGCCGCGTGCATGGGGCACAGGGAAAAGCCACCGGAGGGCAGAGGTATGTGCGCCCCGAACAGGCAGCACTGGTTTCCAATATTCCGATTCCCGTTTGAAACCTCTCGACACATGATCTTCACTTCATGTTGCTTCGGATTTTTCTCCGAAAGCGAGGGACGTTTAACAGACACACCTGCACGATGCTCATAGGGTCCCCGTGTGGCAGACGGGCCACGGGCGTTCGGTCTCATTGCACAAGCCACGCGCCCGCTGGTTTGCTCGGCCGCCGGGCAGGCCCGTGGGCAGGCACCGTGCGCGGCTCCGGGCGGAGCGTAACGAAGAGCCGGTCCCCCCGGGGCTCACAGCCTCACGGTAGCCCGCGTGAGCGGAGGCACAGGGCGGTCGGGGTTTGCCAGTGAGGTAGACTGCGCTGGGTAACCGGAGAAGGGCCGGGAGTGGGGGACGGGGCGGGGACAGCTAAGGCCTAAACGCGCCCCTCCGAGCGAGGACGGGCTGCCAGCGGCCATCGCCGCTGCATTGCCGGCTCTCGCTCGGCAAGCCACGGCCTGGCGGTCTCTCCACGCTGGTCCCTGCCCGTGTGGGCATGCCACCGTCTGCTCACAGTCCCGGCAGGCAGCCCGAACCCCCCCACCCGGGGACTCGCCCGGAAACGCTGCTGAAACCCATGATCCTTCTGTTCAGAGGGTTCTAATAAGTTACCGAGAGCACAGATTCGAGAATCTGCTCACTTCCATATATACATGATTCGGGCTGTACACGGCGAGGACTCACCGCGACACGCGTAAGCAATCTGCGCATATACAGCTATGTACACAGACGTCACAGTCAGAGGCGTGTGCACGCCCACCACTGCGCGGCAGCTAACGGGACGTGACCTCGTGTAAGGCAACTGCTCGTGTGAGGGCGACACGTGATCCTGGGGGGGTGAGGGGGGCGGGTCCACGCGGGGCGACCGCCGGGGTCAGGGACACTCTGAGGAAGGCGTTCGGGAGGCGGGGTGTCTGTCACTGCCAAAAGCAGTCGGGTGGGGAAAGAGAAGCTTCTGAACGTGGAGCCACAAG
>JAAGEH010001413.1:0-19992 GCA_011751065.1 Lasiurus cinereus
CCCAGCTCCCAGCAGGCCCCGCACAGCCCCAGCTCCCAGCAGGCCCTGCACAGCCCAAGCTCCCCTCAAGCCCCGCACAGCCCAAGCTCCCCTCAAGCCCCGCACAGCCCCAGCTCCCAGCAGGCCCTGCACAGCCCGAGGTCCCAGCAGGCCCTGCACAGCCCAAACTCCCAGCAGGCCCTGCACAGCCTGAGCTCCCAGCAGGCTCTGCTGGCCGGGGCCAGACAGCGAGATGTGGGCAGAGCCAGAGGCCAGAGGAGGGAGCTGACACTTGGCTCACGGACAACCCTTTGTAATCTATTACACACTCCCACAGACACACATGTGCACACACTCACTCGCGCACACACATACTTATACATGCATACATGCATACACAGGTACATAATACATATGCGTTCACACACATGTCTATACATATATGCGCACACGCACGCGTACATATACACATATGCACTCATACACCTATGCACACTCACTCACAATACACGCTCACACATATATACACACAGGTACGCACATACATATACACATATGCATTCACATACCTATACACATACACACAAATATACACACATACAAGCTCACACACATGTGCAGGCATGCAAGTATACATACACATATGCATTCCCAATGCCCCTATTCGCACATATACATCTGCACACATAATATATACACACACATCACACATGTACACACACACACACACGACGGGAAGCAGGCCTGGGGGAAGCCTCAGCTGGAGGCAGAGGGGCCAGGCCCTCCAGCCCCGCTAACCGCTGAGCGAGCTCCCCCGGCTCGGACCCGGCACCGCCCCCACCCCGCCTCCCAGCCCACCCGGCGCTGGCCTCACACTCTCACCCCGGCCGTGGCCTCACCGGTGGGTGAGTCAGGAAGGACAGTTAGGAGGAGGCAGGCGTCTCCCTGCCTGCAGGGGCTGGTGACACGGGAGGGAGGGGAGGGGTCTGCCCGCCCACGGCACCTCCCACGGCCCCCACGCCCTAGGGACCACCCAGGAGCACACCCACCCTGCCCGTCACCGCTCCTCCCCGCCCCTGTCCAGGGTCCGGGGCCCCTGTGTCCCTGTCTGTCTGATTCGAGCTGACACGGACAGCGCTGAGTCCAAGGCGCTGTCTAACGTCTCCAGCCCGGCCCAGGTCGGTCTGGCCGCCACGTCACCGGGTACGTGACCTCGTACCCTGACTCTGTCCCCGCACATGGTGGCCGGCTCACCTCAGGCTGCAGCTGAGCCCTTCTCCCCTTCCCCCCCTGCCCGCCCCCCTCCTCTCCGGCGACCACCCGTGTGTCCTCCGTTTTGTTTGTTTTTGTCTCTGGCTCCACAGGTGAGTGAAGCCACGCACTGTCCTCACTTCCCTGCGTGCCTTACTGCCCTGAGCACGACCCTCTCTGCAAACATACATACACATACCTGCACACACATACACACTCACACATATGTACGTGCATGCGAGAGTCTGATCCCCGGTGCTGCGCCCGTGTCTGCGGACCCCCAGCCTTCTCACCCACTCGCCCCCTGAGGGGCCCCTGGCTGCGGCCGCACCCTGACTGCGAGCCGCACGCGGCGTGAACACCGGGGCGCGCGCGTGTCCTGTTGAATTCCTGTTTGTGCTTTCTTCGCACGGACGCCCCGCGTGGAGCTGCCGTGTGACCCGGCTTCTGAGGACCCTCCACACTGTCCTCCCCGTGGCTGCACCATCTGCTCCCCCCACCACGGTCCCCGCTCCCCACCTCCGCGCCGCATGCCTTCCTCGCTGCTTTTCTGGCCACAGCCCAGCCGACAGGCAGGAGGTGGTACTGCCCTGAGGTTCCGGTGGGCATTTCCTTGTGATTAAAAACACGCAGCATCTTGTCGAAACCGGTGTGGCTCAGTGGATGGAGCGTCAGCCTGCGGACTGAAAGGTCTCGGGTTCGATTCCGATCAAGGACATGTATCTTGGTGGCGGGCACATCCCCAATGGGGGGCATGCAGGAGGCGGCTTATCCATGTCTCTCTCTCTTTGATGTTTCTGGCTCTCTATCCTTCTCCCTTTCTCTCTGTAAAAAATCAATAAAATATATATTTTTAAAAATGTGCAGCATCTGCTCAGGTGTCTGCTGGCCATCTGTGCATCTTCTTCGGAGAAGCATCTGGTCAGGTCCGCAGCCAATTCTCTCATCGGGTTGGTGAGTATGTGTGTGTGTGTGTGTGTGTTGAGTTGTATGAATTCTTTTTTTTAAAATATATTTTATTGATTTTTTTCACACAGAGGAAAGCAGGCGGAGAGCTAGAAACATCGATGAGAGAGAATCATCGATCAGCTGCCTCCTGCACGCCCCCCACTGGAGATATGCCCACAACCAAAGTACATGCCCTTGACGGATCAAACCTGGGACCCTTCAGTCCCCAGGCCGACACTCTATCCACTGAGCCAAACCGGTTTCGGCTGTATGAATTCTTCATATATTTTAGATATTATCCCCTGATCAGACAACTTTCTTACAAAAATTAACTCCAAAAGGAATGAAGAGCCCGGCTGGTGTGGCCCAGTGGTTGAGCATCGGCCCGAGAACCAGGGAGCCATGGTTGGATTCCTGTCAAGGGCACCGGCCCGGGTGGCAGGCTTGATCCCCCGTGGGGGGCATGCGGGAGGCAGCTAGTCCATGATTCTCTCTCTGGTTCTTGGTGGTTCCCCCCCCTCTCTCTGTCTCCCTTCCTCTCTGAAATAAATAAACACATATTTCGGATGGATGAAAGGCTTACACGTGAGACCAGGAACCATGACACACCTGCAGAAAACGCAGGCATGAACTCTCCGACGTCGGCCTGAGCGAGTTTACGGGCCTGAGAACAAAGGCAAAAGTTGCCGAGACCGGTGTGGCTCAGTGGATAGAGCGTCAGCCTGCGGACTGAGGGGTCCCGGGTTCGATTCCGGTCAAGGGCATGTACCTGGGTGGTGGGCACATCCCCAGTGGGGGGCATGAAGGAGACGGCTGATCGATGTCTCTCTCATTGGTGTTTCTAACTCTCTATCCCTCTCCCTTCCTCTCTGTAAAAAAATCAATAAAATATGTCGAAACCGGTTTGGCTCAGTGGATAGAGCATTGGCCTGCGGACTGGAAGGTCCCGGGTTCGATTCCGGTCAAGGGCATGTATCCTGGTTGCGGGCACATCTCCACTGTGGGGCATGCAGGAGGCGGCTGATTGATGTTTCTCTCTCATCGATGTTTCTGACTCTCTACCCCTCTCCCTTCCTCTCTGAAAAATCAATAAAATATACATATATATATTTTTTAAAATCAATAAAATATATTAAAAAAAAAAGAGGGAAAAGTAAACAATGGGACCCAGCAGACGGAGAGCTTCTGCACAGCCGAGGAACCACCCACAGAGCGGCAGGCCGCGGATGGACGAACGGACGGACGGACGGGAGAAGACGGGGCGCTGGCACAGCCCGCCTGCCCGACCCCAGGTCCTGCACCGCCCACCACCCCGCCCCTGGCCCGGAGCCCGGCCCGGCCCGCCCGGCTCTGCCTCGGCGGCTGTGTGTGTGTGCGGAGGCTGGTAAACCTGCCGGCGAAGCAGTTCTGAGCCCAGTCTGTGTGGCAGCGTCTCCGTTCCCGGCGATCTGCGCCAGGTCTGGGAGACACCTCCCCCCCACCCCCGCCCTGTCCCCCACCCCCAGGTGCTGAGTCCACGGATTCCCTGCGATGCCTCACACTCAGGCTCACCAGCTCCAGGAGAGGAGGAGGAGGAGGAGAAAGGAGCGGGTGGGAAGCTTCCGGGGCTCAGAAATGACCTGAAACTCCGGGTGAGAAATGCCCACGTGCCGAAACCGTGTGGCTCAGTGGGTAGCGCGTCGTCGGCCTGCGGACTGAAGGGTCCCGGGTTCGATTCCGGTCAAGGGCATGGGCCTGGGTGGCGGGCGCATCCCCAGTGCGGGGCGTGCAGGAGGCGGCTGATCGATGTCTCTCTCTCATCGATGTTTCTAACTCTCCATCCCTCTCCCTTCCTCTCTGTAAAAAAATTAATAAAATATATTAAATTAAAAAAAAAAAAACACCCTGCCGTCTCTGCGAACACAATTACTCACTCTGGGACCAGGGCGTGGCCAGGGGTGGGAGGACCTGGTCCTGGCGTCTCTGTCACGGAGGCTCCTCGCTGGGTGAGGCTGCTGCTTCCCTCCTGCTGCCGGCAAAGCACCAGCTGTTCGACCTGAACCTGCCTGTCTAACACGCCGGCTGGGCTGCCCACTTTCAGACGGCACGGACCGCCGGTCTCATGCACACACGTGCGCACACACAGCGGTGCGTGCAGACACCACCGTCTACACGCCCTGGGGGGAGGGGGAGTCGTCAGAGCAGCTGTTCTCAACCTGTGGGTCGCGACCCCTTTGGGGGTCAAACGACCCTTTCACAGGGGTCGCCTAAGACCAGCGGAAAATACAGGTATTTACATCATAATTCATAACAGTAGCAAAATCACAGTTATGAAGTACGGTTGGGGGTCACCACCACATGAGGAGCTGTGTTAAAGGGTCGCGGCCTTAGGAAGGTTGAGAACCACTGCGTCAGAGGGAGTCTTGCTTTCACTGGTTAAGTCACAGTCGTTCATCTCGGACAGCAGGCTTAGCTGGTCTGGACCTCTCCTTCCTTCCTTTCTTTCTTTCTTTCTTTCTTTCTTTCTTTCTTTCTTTCTTTCTTTCTTTCCTTCCTTCCTTCCTTCCTTCCTTCCTTCCTTCCTTCCTTCCTTCCTTCTTTCCTTCCTTCCTTCTTTCTTTCTTTCTTTCTTTCTTTCTTTCTTTCTTTCTTTCTTTCTTTCCTTCCTTCCTTCCTTCTTTCTTTCTTTCCTTCCTTCCTTCCTTCTTTCTTTCTTTCTTTCTTTCCTTCTTTCTTTCTTTCTTTCTTTCTTTCTTTCTTTCTTTCTTTCTTTCTTTCTTTCTTTTTGTTTTATATATTTTTTTGATTTGTTACAGAGAGGAGGGGAGAGGGATAGAGGGTTAGAAACATCGATGAGAGAGAGACATCGATCAGCCGCCTCCTGCACGCCCCCCAGTGGAGATGTGCCCGCAACCAAGGTCCCTGCCCTTGACCGGAATCGAACCTGGGACCCTTCAGTCCACAGGCCGACGCTCCATCCACTGAGCCACACCGGTCCCGGCTGGACCTCCGCTTTCTGACACGTCGGGCCGCGGGTGTGTCTCCTTTGGCCGAGGTTGTTCCAGAAAAGCGAGCGGCTTTCCCGCACACTCCCCGCCCCGCCCCACAGGCTGACCGCCCTCCGGCCGTCCCGCCGGGCTCCTGACAGGCTCCCTGCGGGTCCCACGGGTGCGAGCCGTTGGACCTTGTGTTGGGAGACGGAACCCAGTCCTGGGTGCTCCCAGGGTGGCCGCTGGACCCACCGGAGTGACGTCCGTGAGGCTCAGACAGGGAGTCGCCGCTCCGGGAGGGAACCTGGAGGCGAACGTCGGCAGAGATTCCGGGAACGTCCCGCCCGCACTGAGATGCTTATCTGCGAGGCGCCGCTCCCACGAGTTTCTGTTTGTCTTTCCCCCAAGCTTGGCTCTGCCCCGAGGGATGCTGGGCCGCCGTCCCCGGTGGTGGAGCGGGTGGTGATGAGCTGGCATCGCCACCCTGGATCTGGGCAGGCGGCCGGGCCTCGGGGTGGCAGGCGGGGGCCAGGGCCAGGGCTAGGGACAGGGCAGAGCCGCCTCAGACGAAGCGGGATGGCAGAGGCCGCTCCAGCATGAATTCCCGCGGGAGCTTCGGGCTGTGAGACCTCTTTGCCAGGGACCCCACTGGAGCCGAGCGGGCAGAGGCCCCCAGAGCTCCACCTGCCCCCCCATCCTGCCCACCCCGTCCCAGCAGGCCTCACGCTGTCAGCCCCAACCCGGGCCGCTGGTCTCAGAGACAATGACTATGACGTCGAGGTCACTGCTGACCCTGCTCCGGGAGGAGCTGAGAGGACAGGTCAGCAGCTGTGGCTGCCGAGCCCGCACTCTCGTAACCGGCCCGCCCGGAGCTGTGTGAGGAGGAGTGCGTGCCTGGCCGGGCCGGCTGGCTCCGTGGCTGAGCGCCGAACAAGAACCAGGAGTCGCGGTTGGATTCCGGTCGGGGCACAGGCCTGGGTGGCGGGCTGGATCCCCCATTGGGGGCGAGCAGGAGGCAGCTGGTCCCTGACTCTCTCTCATCATCGATGCTTCTCTCTTTCCCTCTCCCTCCCTCTCTGAAGCAGTAACGAGTGCCCGGGCCCGGCTTTCTGTGATCCACAGCGCCCTCTGTCCCCTTCACCCTCCTGGGCAGGTGCCTCTGTGTCTGGAGTCCACCCGGTGTGAGTGCAGGAGGATCCGGATGTCCTGGCACCACTGGCCACTGCCCACGAGCTGGAGCCCAGGTCCCGGTGGGACGGACGGGGTGAGGAGGCTGCAGGCGGGCGCTGGCCAGTGAGGTCGCTGTCACCTCCCCCAGCGCCATGGGCAGCGAGGAAAGGGAGGGGGTCGTCACCTGCCCCCTGAACCAAAGGCCTGGCTGCTGCCGCTCCGGGACCAGCCGCGGGCGCACAGTCAGACCGCAGCGCGCACGGTCTGACACCTCCCTGCCCGCCCTCCGCGAGGACCCAGCCCCGGCCCCTCCCCCGTCAGAGACAGAGCAAGAAGTCCGCTCCCTAACTGGCCTCTTCGACGTGGAGTCCCCGCGGGACGTTCCTGTTCCGTGGCTTTCGGCACTTTCCCTCCAGGCACCGCGTCTCCGAGCCCACCAGCCGGCAGGACGGACAGATGGGCCAGTTTCTCTCTCGCTTCTCGGGACGGGGGCCCGGCTCCCGCTGGCTCGGCAAACGCACTGCTGTTGCTACTTAACTTCACGGTGACCCTCCGGGCAAGTGGGGTCCCTCTAGGGCAGCGGTTCTCAACCTGTGGGTCGCGACCCCTTTGGGAGTCGAATGACCCTTTCCCAGGGGTCACCTAAGACCATCCGCAAACACCTATTTCCCATGGTCTTAGGAACCAACACACCGCTCCTCGGTGTAGCAAAGGGTAGCCATGTCGTTGACTGTTGTCCTAGGAAGACTGTTGCCCAGGCTACACCACGATTCAAGACAACGTTTCATTTATTTGTCATTAGAAATAAATATTTCACAATATATAATGACATATTGTTTTTGTGATGAATCCCTACGCTTTCATGATGTTCCATTTGTAACAATGAAAATGCATCCTGCCTATCAGATATTTACATGACAGTTCATCACAGTAGCAAGATGACAGTGATGAAGTAGCCACGGAAATCATTTTATGGTTGAGGGTCACCACCCCATGAGGAGCTGTCTTACAGGGTCACGGCCTTAGGAAGGTGGAGAACCCCTGCTCTCGGGGACACGCGCAGCTTTTCTGGCATTGGGGGGTTGAGGGGGGGGGCAGCTGGACCCGGGCCCTGTGCCCCGGAAGCTGGGGGAGTCTCTGCCTCCACAGATGCTCTGGGGACGCTGCTGTCGCCGGGCGGAGGCCTGGCTCCCGGTTCAGCCTCCTATTGGTCCGAATGAAACAGTGAAAATGCCCTCCTCTCCCCAAACATCCTCCGTTTCCTGGGGGCGGAGCCGATACAGCAAACACGCATGGACACACACACGCGCACACACACGCCCACACACATGCACGCACACACAAGCACACACACACACATACACACAAGCACGCGCACACACACACGCCTCCCTCCCTCTGTCCTCCCTCCCGCCGGCAGGCACCTGCCTCTGCCCTCGCTCCTCCGGGTCCCGGGAAGGGCCCTGAGACAGCGGGTCCCAGGGAGGCGGGTGGTGCCCTGGCTGGCGGGCGGGTTTCCCTCCACGCCCTCGGCGGCCCTCACCCGCCCCCCGGCGGGGCCCAGGGTCCGGGGGGCTCCGGGGGGCGGCTGCCAGCTCACAGCCCAGCAGCTGGGCCTGCTGGCAGGGCCGAGCCTGGCGAGCGGAGGGCTTGGCAGAGGCATGAGGCCCGGGAGAGAGAGAGAGGGCGGCGGGCGCCACACCAGGGCCCCGGGCCAAGCCCGTGGCGAGGGGCTTCCTCCAGCGTCCGCCCCGGCCAACAGGCAGCATCTCCCACGAGAGTCACCTTTGTTTATTTCTTTTTTAAAATATATTTTATTGATTTTTTACAGAGAGAAAGGGAGAGGGAGAGAGAGGAACATCGATGAGAGAGAAACATCAATCAGCTGCCTCCTGCACGCCCCCTACTGGGGATGTGCCCGCAACCAAGGTACATGCCCTTGACCGGAATCGAACCTGGGACCCTTCAGTCCGCAGGCCGACACTCTATCCACTGAGCCACACCGGTTTTGGCAACGTTTGTTTCTGAACGCCCGTGGTTTTCCCGGACACCGCGTGCATGCTGGGAACTTAGAGCGACTCTCCTCTGCGGGGTCCTCCCTGCCGGCCCGCCCGGACGGGGCTCAGGGGGGCAGAGCTGGGCTCTCGCGTTGACCACAGGGAGCTGGCCTGCAGGGAAGGGTGCCCCACACTCCCAGCGAGGAGCCCTGTTAGCACTCAGGGTGCTGGCACGCCAGTTCTCACGCGGTCTGTGCAGAGGCGGGCAGACGCCACGGCACCGGCAGAGGCCAGTTCCCCCGTGACATCGCACCTGGACCGAGGCCCCAACACAGCGGCTTCTGCCGAGACCGGTGTGGCTCAGTGGATAGAGCGTCGGCCTGCGGACTGAAGGGTCCCGGGTTCAATTCTGGTCCAGGGCATGGACCTTGGTGGCAGGCACATCCCCAGTAGGCAGCATGCAGGAGGCAGCTGATCGATGTCTCTCTCTCATCGATGTTTCTGACTCTCTATCCCTCTCCCTTCTTCTCTGTGGAAAATCAATAAAATATATATATTTTTTAAAAAAGTAGCCGAAACCGGTGTGGCTTAGTGGATAGAGCGTCGGCCTGCGGACTGAAGGGTCCCAGGTTTGATTCCGGTCGGGGGCATGTATCCTGGTTGCGGGCACATCCCCAGTGTGGGGTGGGCAGGAGGCGGCTGATGGATGTCTCTCTCTCATCGATGTTTCTGACTCTCTATCTCTCTCCCTTCCTCTCTGTTAAAAAAAATCAATAAAACATATTTTAAAAATAAAAGGCTGGTGCCAGAGCCACGCCCAGCACAGAGGGAACCACATCCGCCAGGAGCCCGCCCAGGAACGACCTTCCCAGGCCTGGAAGCCGCCCTCGGCGGGACCTCTGCCTCCTAAGCCTCCGGACGCAGAGCCACCGCCGCACGGGCCCGTGCAGCCACGGACAGCGCGGTGTGCCCGCTGCGGGGCCTGTGGGGCTGGTCGGCTGAGCCTGGGGTCCCGGGCCTGCGAGGGAGCCGACAAGGAGCAGGAGGATCCATGTACCCTGCGCACGTGTGAACTCGCAGCTCCTCACCTGCCCGTGACACCCCGGCTCCCCAGGAGAGCGAAGGGCTCCCCTCTGTGGGCCTCCAGCCCGGGTCTTCTCTGTGGGACCCGTCCATTCAGCCTCGCCAGCAGCCCTGCCCTCTCGGGTGATCGGCCCTCGAACTAGCTCCCTCCCTGGTCCCACCGAGGGCACCGTCTCTCCCGGAGAGGGCGGGCGGGCGGTCCTCGCCCTGCCCCCAGCATCGGGTCGTCTCTGCGGGCGTGGCCTTGCAGGGAGCCTCTGAGCTCGGCCTCCAGGCACCTGCAGGCCCGGCCTGGCCGGCACCAGTGGCCGCTCTGTGGCTCTGTGGCTCTGTGCCTCTGGCTGTGGCTGCCGCCGGGCCTAGTGCCAAACGGCAAGAAGCCGCAGTCGGGACCTGCTTGAGCTTGCAGGGGCCTGGCGGCCCGGGACCTGCTTTTCCGGGAGACCAGGTTCCACACCCGTCTCTCCGGTGGTTCTCTCCTGGCGCCGACGCGGCAGACTCTGCAGCACAAACCCGTCCGTGTGGGAAGAGCGAGTGCCCGCTGGCACAGGCCCTGGCCCCACACCGACCCGTCTGTGTCCGGGCGTCCACCACTGCCTGTCACTGAGGCACAGCTGGTCTTCCGGGGGTCGCCGCCGTGAAAAGTCACCCGGGCCGAGACCGGTGTGGCTCAGTGGATAGAGCGTCGGCCTGCGGACTGAAAGGTCCCGGGTTCCATTCCGGTCAAGGGCATGTACCTTGGTGGCGGGCACATCCCCAGTAGGGGACGTGCAGGAGGCGGCTGATCGATGTCTCTCTCTCATGGATGTTTCTGACTCTCTATCCCTCTCCCTTTCTCTCTGTAAAAAATCAATTAAAATATATTTTTAAAAAAAGAAGAAGAAGAAGGTGAATCACTGACTGGCTGGCTGGCTGCCCAGGGGCTCCCGGGCCAGCCCTGGCGGAGGCCTCGGCCGCGCCCCCCGGGGTGGATGGGCTCCACCCGCCCACGTGAGGGCGCTGCGAGGGCTCGCCCTCCTCTAACGGGCACCGGCCAGGCGAGCACAGGACCAACCGCCAGGACGCCGTTGGAACGCAATTTGAAACCGTGACTCAGGGCCCTGAAAACATCCCTCGCCCTGACTCAGCGATCCTGCTTCCGAGAACCCCTCCTCGGGAAATCAGGCAAAATGCAAACACAGCTTTCGGCGCAGAGGGCTTCACCAGAGCCTTCTTTTTTTTTTTTTTTTTAAATATATTTTATTGATTTTCTTTTCACAGAGAGGAAGGAAGAGGGACAGAGAGTTGGAAACATCGATGAGAGACATTGATCAGCCGCCTCCTGCACGCGCCCCACTAGGGATGTGCCCGCAACCGGAATACATGCCCTTGACCAGAATCGAACCTGGGACCTTTCAGTCGGCAGGCCGACGCTCTATCCACTGAGCCAAACTGGTTTTGGCTACAAAAGCCTTCTTTGTAATGGCCGGCATGTGGAGACCATCTCAGGACCACGAACAGGGTAGGCTGGCAGGTTCTGGGACCAGCACTCAGCGGTCAGCATTTAGACGTGACGTGTGTAAGATTTTTATTTTTTTATTCATTTATTTTTAAATATATTTTACTGAATTTTTACGGAGAGAAAGGGAGAGGGATAGAGAGTTAGAAACATCGATCAGCCCCAGCCCGGCCCCCACCGTGACCTCTGGATGACACACTCGCAGATAAACCTTTGGCAGGGCCGTCGCTGTAAAACCGCCCCGTGGGCTGAGCTCCGTGTCTCGTTAAAACCGCGCCCTGGCGAAGGTCGTGTGAGCGACCCCGAAGAAACCAGTGGAGAATGGCCAGGACCGGTGTGGCTCAGTGGATAGAGCATCGGCCTGCGGACTGAAAGGTCCCGGGTTCGATTCCGGTCAAGGGCATGGACCTGGGTGGCGGGCACATCCCCAGTGGGGGGCGTGTAGGAGGCAGCTGATCAATGTTTCTCTCTTATCGATGTTTCTAACTCTCTGTCCCTCTCCCTTCCTCTCTGTAAAAAAATCAATATAATATATTTAATAATAATAAAAAAAAGGCAACTCTTTAAAAAAAAAGAAAGAAAGGAACTAGTGGAGGGCCCCCTGAGTCCCGCTCTCCGCACCCGTCCCGCCCAGGAGCCGGCACCGAAACCAGCCCTGGTCCCTCCGAACCCAGGGACAGCTCTCCACCAGGTCGTGCCCCGGTCAGCCCAAGAGGGACCTGCCGGGAGCGGGTTCCTGAGTGGAGGACACCCCCCCCCCCCCCCCCCTGCCCGGCAGGTGGCCTGGGAGCCTGAACCCCAAGCTGCCGCAGTTTCGGGGGGCCAGGTGCCAGCCCAGCAAGTTCCAACGCCGCCCGCGGGTCCCGGCCGGTGCCAGGGCGGCTGCTCAGGCAAGTGTGGGCACGGACGTCGCTGGAGAGCCGAACCCGGCGGCTGCCAAACCCTGAGACCCGCAGCGAGCTCTCCCGTCTCTTAAAGACACAGCCTCTCCCCTCCCCTGAGGGCATCACAGACGCCCTCCCCTGAGGGGGAGCTCCGAATGGGCCTCAGAGCTCGGAGGGGCCGTCTGCCTGCCTCCCTTCACTCGCCTGCACCCCGAGGCCAGGACCTGGGTCCTGAGCCCGTCCCAGGGCCTCCGAGCCCCACGCCCACCCCCAGCGCGACCAGGCGGGGGCGGACTGCCAGAACGGGCACCGCGGTCGGATGGCCATGTCTCCTCGGGGAGTCTTACTTTGGGGGTTTGTTTTACAAAAGAAGGAAGAGGAGCCAAAACCGGTGTGACTCAGTGGATAGAGCGTCAGCCTGCGGACTGAAGGGTCACAGGTTCCATTCTGGTCGAGGGCATGGACCTTGCTTGCGGGCACATCCCCAGTGGGGGGCGTGCAGGAGGCGGCTGATTGATGTCTCTCTCTCGTTGATGTTTCTGACTTTCTATTCCTCTCCTTTCCTCTCTGTAAAAAAATCAATAAAATATATTTAAAAAGAGAGAAAAAGTCACACACACCGGATGTGCTCAGGGCCAACGGGTGCGCTTGCTGGCATGTTCCACACCTGGCCCATTCCAGTTCCCGCACCCCCGGCTGCCCGCCCGCCACGCTGACCTCTGCCCCCACAGGCCAGCAGAGCTCGCACGGTCAGCCTCTGTACCAGGTCACGTCCTGGCAGCCAGAGAAACACCGTCTCCCGTCCCTCGGTATCTCAACGCCACGCCCGGGCGGCGGGCTCCCCCGCTCGGCGCGTCCCCCTGAGCACCGACCGCGTGCCCGGCTCTGTGCGGGGCGCTGAGCCTGATCAAAGCCGGGCTCACCGGGGGCGGCGGGGGGCGTGCGGTGGAGACTCGATCCGCGCCCTCGATCCAGGCAGAGGCGCTGGCAGACGTGGGGGTGGCACCAGGACCGGCCCCCGGGGAGAGGACAGCGCTGGCCGTGGTCCCTAGAGCTCGGCCGAACTCCCTCCCGCCCCCTCCCCGCCCCTGGAATCTTGGAAAGGCGACAGCTGGAGCTCCTGGCGTGGCTTCCCCCTAAAAATAACCGCGCAAACAATTTCCAAACGCGGTCCCTGTCAGCCGCCACGGAGCAGCCCGCCGGCTCCGTGTCACGGGAGGGATTGCGACACGGCGAGAGGCGTGGGAATGGAGTGTGGACAGCGGGAGGAGCGGCCGCCCGGGACCTGGGCCCGCCGGGGCGCGGGTGGGAGGGTAGGAGGGGGAGGAGGACCGCTCTGGCCAGCAGGCCTCGGAGCAGCCCTGACCTCCCGGCGGGAAGAGGCTGAGGCTGGAGCTGGGGTCACGGTTATCGGGGGACGTTCACGAAGGCTCCGAGCTGTCCTGGGGGGTCTGGCGGGAGGCTGCGACCGGGGACAA
The DNA here is from genome assembly GCA_011751065.1 of Lasiurus cinereus. Lineage (NCBI taxonomy): Eukaryota > Metazoa > Chordata > Mammalia > Chiroptera > Vespertilionidae > Lasiurus > Lasiurus cinereus. The sequence continues at coordinate 13,258 of JAAGEH010001413.1, forward strand.
GGCAGAATCGGGGACTCGAGAAGCGCCACCCAGGCCTGTGTGCCCTGACGGGGAATCAACCCGTGAACTCCGGGTGCAGGGGCCAACGCTCAGCGGCTGAGCCACACCGCCACGCTGGCTGGGCAACCTTCTCCTTTCCACTGGCTCCCTCACTTTCCCTTCAGGGGGCCCCCTCGCCGGCACCCCGTTATGCACTGTTACTCTCAAGAGCCCCCCAGAGGGTGGGCTCCTGGCCATGCAGGTAGGGCTCCCGCAGGTGACGCGCAAACATTTTGCTATTTTTTTTTTCCGGTTTCCAGACCTCACTCCGTGCCAGCAAGGAAGAGGGCTCAGAAGCAGGGGTTACACGGGGACCCGCGGGCGGCACCAGGGAGCGGCGATCAGATGCCCCCTGGCATGAGCCGTTCCTGTGTGCGCCCCGCACGGCCGCGTGCACGGAGGCCTCAGCCACAGCCACCCTCCCCCACAGTGCCTGCACGTATGCCCCCGGGGAGATGAGGACTGTGCCGAGGTCGGAGGCCGGGACGCAGGCTGTCGTGCTTGCTCGGCGGCGTCCACTCCTCCGTGTAACCCGTGGGAGCCCGGAGCCATGCCCCGGGGGAGGGAAGGGCCTGGGCCGTCACCAGCTCGGCGCTGCCCGCAGCCTCCCGGGCCTGCACGCGGGCGGATGGGGCGGCCCCGCCGAGTGACGCAAACGTCCTGGGCCCCTTGGCAGGGGGACTCCCAGGTGGCCATGCTGTGCGGGGGCCGCAGGGAGACAAGGCCCAGGGCACACAGGAGCACGCACTCCACGGACCAGCGTGCGAGGAGGCCCTGAGGCACGGGGAGTTCTGATCCAGGGAAAGCTGGGGCGAGCCCAGCCAGGGTGGCTCAGTGGGCAGGGTGCCCGCCTGTGGACCAAAGGGTCCCGGGCTCCACTCTGGTCCAGGGCACAGGCCCAGGTTGCCGGCTCAGTCCCTCGTGTGGGGCCTGCAGGAGGCAGCTGATCGGTGACTCTTTCTCATCATGGATGTTTCTCTCTCTTTCTCTCTCTTCCTCTCGGAAGCCAATAACAGTAAATGATACAGCCCGGCCAGTGTAGCTCGGTGGTTGAGCATCAACCTAGGAACCAGGAGGTCAGGGTTCGATTCCTGGGTTGCGGGCTCTCTTTCCCAGTGTGGGTGGGATGTGCAGGAGGCAGCTGATCCATGATACTGTCTCATCATTGATGTTTCTGCCTCTCCCTCTCCCGTGCTCTCTGAAAGCAATAAAAATATATTAAATGTGTGTGTGTGTGTGTGTGTGTGTTATATTTTTAAAAAGTCAGAGCAAGCCGAAACCAGTTTGGCTCAGTGGATACAGCATCGGCCTGCTGACTGAAGGGTCCCGGGTTCGATTCCGGTCAAGGGCATGTATCCTGGTGGCGGGCACATCCCCAGTGGGGGGCGTGCAGGAGGCGGCTGATCGATGTCTCTCTCTCATCGATGTTTCTGGCTCTCTATCCCTCTCCCTTCCTCTCTGTAAAAAAATCAATAAAATATATTTAAAAAAAAATAAGTCAGAGCAAGAGCCCTAGCCGTTTCACTCAGGGGACAGAAGCCGCCTGCGGTCGGAAGGGGTCTGGGTTTGACGGGGTCGAGGGCACGCACCGGATTGCAGGCTCCACCCTGGCCACAGGCCCTAATCCAGGCTCCTGCAGGAGGCCGCCAGGCGACGTGTGTCTCCCACGTGGATGCTCCTCTGTCCCTCCCTCCCTCCCTCTCTCTCTCTCTGAAAACCAACGGAAACATGTCCTCGGTGAGGATTTGAGAAAAAGCCCAGCGAGAGAAGAGCCTGCTGGTCTGTCCTGGCCGTGACCTCCGCCCCAGCCTAGCCCTCCTCCTGCCTCTGACCAGCCCGGCGCAAACCCAATGCCCCATTTCTGGACAAGGAGGGCACCCCCCATCCCCCGCCCCCGGGCTGCCCGCAGAAAGCAGCCGATGCCCCCACCTGCTTACCCGGGCCCAGCCAGCCTGGCAGGAAGTTCCTGGGCCTGGTTCATAGGTCGATGCTCAGCCACTGAAGCCACACTGGCCGGGCTGCATGAACTCAAAGACGGCAGAGCCAATGGCAGAGTGTCTGCAGGTCCGCAGAGAACGCGGGAGACCAGGCCAGGGCAACCGCGCCCAGTGAGAGACAGACGTTGAGTCCCTGCCCTGATAGAACGTTCCGGGGAAACGCCACCATGGCCGGAGCCCGTGTGGCTCAGTGGAGAGAGCGTCGGCCTGTGGACTGAAAGGTCCCGGGTTTGATTCCGGTCAAGGGCATGTATCTTGGTGGCGGGCACATCCCCAGTGGGGGGGCGTGCGGGAGGCAGCTGTTCGATGTCTCTCTCTCATCGATGTTTGTAACTCTCTATCCCTCTCCCTTTCTCTCTGTAGAAAATCAATAAAATATATTTAAATATATATATATTTAAAAAAAAAAAAAAGGTTAGAGGGAAAGAAGATGAATATGGAAGAGACCCAGGGCACAGACAGGAGGGACGCTGGCCTCCCTGCCTGGTGGCAGCCCACTGGCGAGAGTACCACGCCCCTCGGTGCTCCGTGGCTGTGCCGTCCCGGCCAGGGCACAGACAGGATCCCGCCGGCTACGCGGAGTGCGGGGGGCCACAGCCCCGTCTCCCTGAACCCCATCCGCAGTGCTGGGAAAGCAGCCCCGGCGTCCTCGAGCAGAGCCCCCACACCGGGACGGTCGAGTACAGCGGCACCTCGAGATACGAGTTTAATTCGTTCCGTCACCTTGAGGCGTGGGAAACGATGAGACGCTCGCATCGCGGTAAACGGATGGGTCGTGGGCAGCCGGCCGATCCGCGCGATGACTCCTATCTCAACTGTTGCTCGTATTTCAAAGCACAAATCGCTCGCTCGCTCGACGGCTCGTATCTCAAAAATCTCATCTGTTAGGGCACTCGTATCTCGAGGTACCACTGTATTTCAGGACACCGTCCAGGTGACAGCCGCGGGCAGGGGTCCTCGAGGGGAAGGCCGGTCTCTCCCTCTCTGGCCCTCCGCTCCGCGTCCTCGGGGCTTCATCTTGGGGCGTCAGATCTGGGGGCCCTGGGACAGCTCCCGGGGCAGGGGACCCCCCCCCCACCCACCGCTGCCATCAGGTCTCCTCTCTGCTTCCTCTGCCTGAGGACGGGAGGGGCGAGCGCCAGGCTGCCAAACTCTGGGTGCTCGCTTTTCAGACACAGCCCTCCTTCCTCTCTGGCAGCGTAGAGGCTCCACTCCCCGGGAAAGGCGGGAGGGAGAGCAGCGGGCGCGGAGCTGGCTGCCCGCTGCCCGGGCGGGGAGGTCGCTGCGAAGGTCATTGTTTCCTCTGAAGGTCATTGTCTGTCCCTGAAAGCCCAGCTCCACCAGCCAAGGCAGGAAGGCCTCCCCGCCCTCCGCCCCCGCTCAGCGTCCGGCGTCCCGGTCACCTGCCCGCCCGCCCGCCCGCCCAGGAAGGATGTGGACGGTCCCCGGAGGGAAGACATCCGATCGGTTCCGTGCCTCGCGCTCCTCCGTCCGTCAGCTGCGGGCGTGAACAAAGCACACACAGCCGCTCTCAGGCCGGCCGCCGCCGCCTCTTGCCGCAGCAGCTGCGGGAGGTGCAGCCTCCGGGAGCAACTGACACGCATGCCGCTCGCCTCCTGAGTGGGCCATTGTGCTCCCCCGGCTCCCGGGTCCGGCTCCTGCAGGAAGGGGAGGCGGGGGGAGTCCTGGGAGGAGGGGTGCCAGCGGGCGGGGCCGGCAGCCGCAGACCCAGCGGGCGACCCGGCTCCGGGGACGGGCGGGCTTTGGCAGAGCCCGTGTTGTGTTAGCTGCGCCTTCCTGTCCGCTCGGCGCTGGGCGGGAGCTTCGTTCCCACGGACGGGAGGTGGTTCCCGGCGGGTTCCCCTGCCCCGACCCACACCCCCCGAGGCCGGCCAAACCCCCACTTCCCGATGCAGCGGGAGTCTGTTCCTGTGGGTGAGGGAGGTGCACAACTTTTCCCTCCGTTTCCCCCGGTGCTGAGTGAGGCTTCCCTGCAGGTTCACACCGACTCTCTCTTTTTTTTAAATATATTTTATTTATTTTTCACAGAGGAAGGGAGAGGGATAGAGAGTTAGAAACATCGATGAGAGAGAGACATCCATCAGCTGCCTCCTGCAGGCCCCCCACTGGGGATGTGCCTGCCACCCAGGTACATGTCCCTTGACCGGAATCGAACCCGGGACCCTTCAGTCCTCAGGCTGATGCTCTATCCACTGAGCCACACCGGTTTTGGCCTTCCTTCTGTCTTCTTTCGAAAAGATTCTATTAGGTCCTTTGCCCATTTTTTTTTTTTAAATTTTTTATTGATTTTTTTACAGAGCGGAAGGGAGAGGGATAGAAAGTCAGAAACATCGATGAGAGAGACATCGATCAGCCGCCTCCTGCACCCCCTCCCCCCACTGGGGATGTGCCCGCAGCCAAGGTCCATGCCCTTGACCGGAATCAAACCCGGGACCCTTCCGTCCGCAGGCCGACGCTCTGTCCACTGAGTCACACCGGTTTAGGGCCCGACTCTTTTCTTATATTTTTATGGATCTCAGAGAGGAAGGAGAAGGAGGGAGAGAGAAACATCGATGCTGAGAGAGGATCAGGGACCCGCTGCCTCCTGCACATCCCCCTCCCCCACCGGGGATGGAGCCCGCCACCCGGGCCTGTGCCCTGACCGGGAATCGAACCCGGGACCTCCTGGTTCTAGGTCGACGCTCCACCCCTGAGTCCCGCTGGGCGGCCACACCCCGTCTTCAGGAGAAAGAGAGGGAGCGGAGGAAGGAGCCGCAGGGCCACTGAGGCTGCCCACCGGGGCGTCGTGTCCATCACAGACAGTCCCCTCCCGTGGAGCGCGTGTCCCCTCAGTCGCAGAGCTGAGTCCCAGGTTCCCCGGGGCCGGGAGGAAAGGACCTCACACCTGCCGCCCTCTCCCTGCTCCTGCCGTCGCTGTGGTCAACCCCCTCTCCCCCCAGCCCGGCCCCCAGCTCCGCCACCAACACGTGGAGCTCCAAGGCGGCAGCTGGACGGCGGCCTCCACCACAGCGTATGCGGACCCCCGCCCGCACCCCGCCTGCTGCCCCATGCCCTCCTCACCACGGAGCGAGGGCAGCCCGGTGCCCACGTCCAGCAGGCTGTACGGCGGTACAGGCTGGCCCGGGTGGCAGACAGACAGGCAAACACCGGGCCGAAACACGTCCCTCCGGCACTTTCCCTGAACGTGCAGTCCCTGAACATGGAGCACCTACTGGGTGCCACTCACCGAGCGCCTACTAAGCGCCAGGGGCAGCCCGGGTCCTTGCACAGAGACCCCCCCCCCAAGTCTGTGCAGTGGGCATGCGTGTGCCCGCTCCCGGACAAGGCCAGGCCAGAAACCCTACCGGTGACGGCCGCCCCTCATGGAGGAGCAGCCCCTGGGTGTGTGTGTGTGGGGGGGTATAGCCGGCGGCCCTGAGGCTCCGGAGGCTCTGAATGAGAGGCGGCAGCTGCCCCCTCCACCCCCAGCTGCCCCAGCTCCTCACCAGGCCCCAGGCCTCAGCACGGAGCCTCCTCAGCGCACAGGGGCGCCCAGTGGGGCTGCGGCTGCCAGCGGCAGGGGAGCGAGTGGGGACAGGACAGGGACCCGGGGACCCACCGAGCCCGGGACCAGCTTTTTCCCGTTCTTTTCTACCAGCCCTGACGCCACAGCCTCGCACGAACGCCATTGGGAGAAATAGACCGCAGATGTGACAATGACTGTCTCTGGTGGTGGAATGGTGTGCGATTCTTCACGCCTCTTTTATTTACTCAGAGTTTTGCAGACCTTCAGACATTTTTATATATGTTGTATGGATTACAGAGAGGAAGGGAGAGAGAGGAGAGAATCCTTGATCAACTGCCTCCTACACGTCCCACAGTGGGGGTAGAGCCCACAACCCCGACCTGTGTCCTGACCAGGAATCAAACCGTGACCTCCTGGTCCATAGGTCGATGCTCACCCCTGAGCCGCGCCGTTAGGGCTCAGATACTGTTTATTTTCATTTTTGGCGGGTTCCCTCCCTCCTCCCTCTCCCTCCCTCCAGAGGCCCGGCTCTCCTGTGACAACAGGAAGGGCCCCCGGCCGATGCCCGCAGCCCCCAGGTCAAGCCTCTGAGTGCAGAGTCGCCGCGGCTGGATGTCCACCACAGCCCTGAGCGAGCCGTCTCTGGGGGGGGTTAGTCACCGTCCCAGCGGCCGGCGGGCTGAGGGGGAGGCAGGCCCCGCCACCCGGCACCTGCACTGGACGCAGTGTGTTTCCCCTCCCGTCGCCACGACAACGGAAACAACAGAGGCGGCAGGAACCCCGAGCACCACAGCCGCTGACCCCGAGAGCCCAGCCCTGCTCCCCGAGGGCCCAGCCCTTCCCCGGAGCCGGACTTCCCCTCGGCCACTTCCCTTTTCTCCCAGCCCCCGCGTGTCTGTCTGACCCAGCCGCCGCCCGGGGCCTCCGCCTGAGCTAACCCGTCCCGAAGCCTCGCCAGCTGGCCGCCGCCTGCCCACCCGCTCCTCTGACCCCAGACACAGGGACACCGGGAGCTGTGGACGCTGCCAGAAAACCTCTGAAACTTCCGGTGAAGCATCTCTGACCCGGACATGGGCCCGTGCTCTGCAAGGGCAGCTCCTTCCAGAACGCGCTCTGCACCTCAATGGGCGACAAGTCAGAGCTGGTGTCCGGACCCGCCGCTCCCCGGGACTC
>JAAGEH010001414.1:0-18623 GCA_011751065.1 Lasiurus cinereus
TCATCCATGCATTCATTCAATGAACACTTGTTGGTTGCCTGCTATGTGCCAGGCACTGTGTTAGGTGCTAACAGCCCGGATCCCTCCCTTGCTGGCGTGAACACTCTTGCGGGAAAGACCAGCATGCATCAAATAACCGCACACATGCATGTAAAACTGCAACCAGGACCAGGGGACCGGGAGAGGCTGGGGGGAAGGGAGGGGTTCCATGTGGCACAGCATCCTCATTTGTCAAACGGGGTCTCCTCCCTTGCCCTGCCCCCTTCTGCACCTGCTGTCTGCGGGGTGTGAGCAGGGAACAGATTTCCCAAACGTAAAGGCAATTCTCCCAACGCCGGGCTTACCCTGACAGCAATCGGCCTTCAATAAGTGTTTGTAGCACTGAACTGCTGAATTGAATTATTCTACCAAAAGAAAGCAAGGATTAGCGAGAATCCCTGGCACTCAATTTCCCTGTTGCTGCTGACAAGCCACGGGCTGGGTTTGCCAGATCTGAATGAAGACCGTCAGAACGACCGCCGTCGGGGGATTCCCTGGGACGTCAGGGCGGAGCGACTCCGAGTCATCTGGGTTGAACCCGCCCGAAACCTCCCAGAACGGGAAACCGAGGCCCAAGGAGGGAGAAAGGTTATTCAAGGTCATGCACAGGGAGAGGGGCAGGATCAGGCCTCTTGGGTCGCTGGACGATGGAACAGAGGATAGACTGACAGGGAAACGGACACGTCGCAGGCGCCCGGATGCAAGGGCTATCATCCCATCGGTGGAAAGTCCCAACGTCAGAAATGGCCTCCATGTATTCACTGCTGTTCTACGTTGGGTGAGTCCTCCTGTTCCAGGATCCTTTCTGCACAGGCCGCAGCCAAGTGTAGATGCCAGGGTTCTCGTTCCGGCACTAGGAAGGGTTCGGCGATCTGGAGAAAGGCTGTGCGTAACCGAAGTAAGAGTCCCGAGATGAGAGATAATTTTGAAAGGCACTGGTGGGGACCGGGGGTCAGAAGAGCCTGGCTGGAGAAAAGAAAACCAAGTTCTCCTGGTGTCAGGACCCCTGGCTTTTTATTAACACAAATTGTCCTCAGGCAAGATGGAGACACACTTCCTGGGTGCCAAGGGGAGGTGAGAGCTTGCATGGGAAATAGCCTGTTGAACTTTGCAGGCCGGCGTGAGGACTGACCTCAGAGGTGCACATGCCACTGGGGTAGAAGTGACAGTGGCTTTGACCCATCCGGGGTGCACAGGATCACACTCGGGGCCTCAGTGTGCCCATTTGTAGAATGGGAGGGCGCACCTTGATCTGTCTCCATTGAGGGGCACGGGGGAGGGGCACAGGAGGAAAATTGTAGGGTTTCGTACCAAAACATGGTCAGATTGGGGAAGATTGGGGAGTAGCTGACAGCTGTTCGGTGTTTGGTCAGCAGGAGGCAATCACATGCAGATGAAGATGCCCTGAGCTGTCGGGCAGCAAACCATCAATTCAAGGCATCTCTTTCCGGTTTTGGGGGAAAATGCTGGCAGCCATTCCCCACAGGCGATAACATACGTGACTCGGCCCTTGTTGGAGTCCCCACGTTCCATCCACCTTTTTTTTTTTTAATATATTTTGATTTTTTACAGAGAGGAAGGGAGAAGGATAAGAGAGACATCGATCAGCCGCCTCTTGCACGTCCCCCACGGGGGATGTGCTCACAACCAAGATACATGCCCTTAACCGAAATTGAACCTGGGACCCTCCGGTCCGCAGGCTGACCCGACGCTCTATCCACTGAGCCACACCGGTTTCGGCTCCATCCACCTTTTGATGACACTCTTGCAATTACGACGTGCTGGCACTGGCTTCCGGCAAGCAGGCGTCTACAGAGGTCTGGCGGGCACGGACTGCGCGCACCGCTTTCTGCTCTGAGAACAGCACCCAGATTCCTCTTTGGGGAGCACCCTCTCCCCTCCCACTCCCCGTCTAGGAGGGGTCGGTGGGGTCGAACCTCTCTGCTTCCAGGGAAGGTTAGCTCCGGGCTCAGGTTGAGCAAATCAGCCTGATATTCCATCTCCCTGGCCGCCGGGATGGGTTCAGGGGAGGACGTGTGACTCGAGGTGCTCCAATCAGAGCCAGCCCTGGGATACTGGCTGGACCTGTCGCGGAAAGAGGGGCTGTCCTTTCTGTGGGTTTGGCTAAGCCAGCGGTTCTCAACCTGTGGGTCGCGACCCCTTTGGGGGTCGAACGACCCTTTCACAGGGGTCGCCTAAGACCAGCAGAAAACACCTATTTCCCATGGTCTTAGGAACCAACACACCGCTCCTCGGTGCAGCAAAGTGTAGCCATGTCGTTTACTGTTGTCCTAGGAAGACTGTTACCCATGCGACACCACGATTCAAGACAAAACTTCATTTATTTGTCATGAGAAATAAATATTTCACAATATATAATGACATAGTGTTTTTGTGATGAATCCCTATGCTTTCATGATGTTCCATTTGTAACAACGAAAATACATCCTGCCTATCGGATATGTACATTACAGTTCATCACAGTAGCAAGATGACAGTGATGAAGTAGCCACGGAAATAATTTTATGGGTGGGGGTCACCACAACGTGAGCAACTGTATTAAAGGGTCTCGGCCTCAGGAAGGTTGAGAACCGCTGGGCTAAGCGGTTAAGATGTGATCCTGGAGCTTCTGGCTACCATCCTGCATCAGAGCCAGGGAACCTTTCTGCTCATGGATCAGCACCATGGGAGGGACGGCCGAGGGGGGAGGAAAGACTGGGTCCTCGTGATATGTGTGGGCTCCTGGATGCAGCCATGCCTGAAGCTGTAGATGCCGCACTTGGTGATGGGAGGTAACCGCCTCCCTGTAACTGGTTAACCCCGCCTGGCAGAGGCAGCCACCGGCGATCTGTGGCGTTTTTTCTAGGAAGCAATTGCCCAATCGGGGACGTGGTGTCCCAATGTCCCTTACGAGGGCCGTGGAGCGGAGTTCCGGCTGATGAAACTCCAGGCGGAAGCGAAGGACGACGTCACTGCCACAGAAACTCCTACCGGCGGCCGCCACCCTTTCGGGCTTCCCGGACCCCCAGTGGTCCATGGGTCACCGATGGGTGACCGCTGCTCCAGGCCATGGTTCACACCTCTTTTTCCATCCGCTGGCTGAGGGTCAAAGTCAAAACCCTCAACGAGACTTTGGGAGCCATATATTGAAAATGGCAGCCCTAACCGGTGTGGCTCAGTGGATAGAGCGTCAGCCTACGCACTGAAGGGTCCCAGGTTCGATTCCGGTCAAGGGCCTGGACCTTGGTTGTGGGCACATCCCCAGGAGGGGGCGTGCAGGAGGCAGCTGATAGATCTCCCATCGATGTGTCCAACTCTCTATCCCTCTCCCTTCCTCTCTGTAAGAAATCAATAATATATATTTTAAAAAGAAAATGGCATCCGGCAGGGTCCCTGGATGCTGATATGGAGGTGGGTGCACCCTCCCCCATCACCACTTGGACTGGGGTGAGGGACAAGGGACCTTCTCGTGTGTTCAGCCGCCAACATGGTGGGGCTTCTTTTTTTTTTCTTTTTTTTTTAAATATATTTTATTGATTTTTCACATAGAGGAAGGGAGAGGGATAGAAAGTCAGAAACATCGATGAGATATTGATCAGCCGCCTCCTGCATGCCCCCTACTGGAGATGTGCCCTCAAGCAAGGTACATGCCCCCAACCGGAATCGAACCAGGGACCTTTCAATCCGCAGGCCAACGCTCTATCCACTGAGCCAAACCGGGCTCGGCGGCTTCTTTTTTTTAAAATATTTTTTATTGATTTTTTACAGAGAGGAAAGGAGAGAGATAGAAAGTTAGAAACATCTATGAGAGAGAGACATCGATCAGCCGCCTCCTGCACACCCCCCACTGGGGATGTGCCTGCCACCAAGGTACATGCCCTTGGCTGCAATCGAACCCGGGACCTCTCAGTCCCCAGGCCGACGCTCTAGCCACTGAGCCACACCGGTCTCGGCAGCGCGGGGCTTCTTGATAGCGACCGCTATCCCCGTCTTCACTCGCTCACCTAGTGTCTCCATCCGGGCTCTTAGCCGTAAACAACAGACACCGACTTGGAGCTGCTTAACCCCGAGGAGGGGTGTGTGGAAGAGATGGTCAGCCGCGCACCGACACACCCACCAAGCACGAGAACCAGGCCCGGGCACCGTGCTACCCAGAACCAGGCCCGCGTTCCTGCCACAGAGCTGGCGCCAGAGGGACGCTCCTGGCCTGGCCTGTCGACACTGCCGATGCCGGACCCTGATGCCACCCCTGGGAACTGGGTGCAGCTGGCACCATCGGCCACGGCCTTTTCCAGAACAGATTCTGAGACGTCCCTGTTGCTCCGCGTCTGATGGGAAGTCTGGGGCAGGTAGTCTTATTGGTGGACCTGGGCCATGTGATCATGCTCTCGCTGCAAAGGAGGCGGGGAAAGTGAATAGACGGGTGTCCCTTTCCCAGGACTCTGCTTCCAGGGGCAGGGCATTCTCCGGACATGGGAACGGCATTCCAGTCCAGACAGCCTCAGGATCTGATGGATCGATGCCACCGCCCACCTGAAGTGGGCGTCTGCCCCTGTATGGACCTCAGGATCCCTTGTCTCTTGGCTCCTGGTTGGGCTCAACCCATGGGAGGCGCTAACAGATCTGCCCCCCAGAGTGGCCACGACTGACAGCTTCCTGCACCGCCCCGCCCTTCCTGGGTCACAGTGCATGTCGGGGTTCCCTCTTGACCCAGCCCTCTGTCTCCAAGGGCCAGTCACGGCTCCCCGCCTCTGGTGCTTGGGCCTCGAGGTTGCTCCATCCTGACGGGTGCCCTGGATCCTGCCCTTACCCTGTAGAGCAATGGTTCTTAACCTGTGGGTCGCGATCCCTTTGGGGTTGAACGACCCTTTCACAGGGGTCGCCTAAGACTATTGGAAAACACCTATTTCCCATGGTCTTAGGAACCAACACACCGCTCCTCGGTGTCGCAAAGTGTAGCCATGTAGTTTACTGTTGTCCTAGGAAGACTGTTGCCCATGCGACACCACGATTCAAGACAAAATTTCATTTGTCATGAGAAATAAATATTTCACAATATATAATTACGTATTGTTTTTGTGATCAATCCCTCTGCTTTAATGATGTTCAATTTGTAACAACGAAAATACATCCTGCCTATCAGATATTCACATGACAGTTCATAACAGCACAAAATGACAGTGATGAAGTAGCCACGGAAATAATTTTATGGTTGTGGGTCACCACCCCATGAGGAGCTGTCTTAAAGGGTCGCGGCCTTAGGAAGGCTGAGAACCGCTGCTGTAGAGGGTCCCCCAATCCAGCGTCCCTCGAATCCCCTGTGGGAGGGCGCCACCTCTCTCTCCAGCTGAGACTCTATTGGTAGGAAGACAGGCCGGTTCCACGAACGACCACCGCCCGCTCCGTGCTTGTCGAGGAAGCAGCCTCCTGAACTCTGTACCAGCTTGTGTTTTCCTTGTTTTCAGGAAGTCAAACACGCCCAGCCCAGCAGGCACAAGGGTTCTGCAGGCCCCCGGGCACGTGGCAATCTTGTCCCTGTGCTCCTGTGACTGCTGGGCCGGGGCCAGCTGGCCGCGGATCTGTCGCTGTCGGGGAAGCGCCATGAGCCAGGGCGGTCCTGGCTGAGGGGAGACATCATGGAAATGGCTCCCCTAGTTGCTCAGAACCGGTCATAGTGCCAACCCAGAAAGGCACCGCCTGGCCAGCAGGTCTGGGCTGACCTGGGCTTTGGTTTGGAATGAACCTAGGGCCGTAGACACCTGGACGCTCACAAAGAAGAGGCCGCCCTCATCGGATCCTCATTCAACCAGTCGCAAACGGCCGGGGCTGAATGGAGCCAGGGGCAGCCTCTGGTCCCACCCCGGTCCCCAGCAGCAGTTGAGCAGCCTGGGACCCTCTCTGCAGAGTCCCAGGGGCCGAGGACCCCAGGCTGAGCAGAGTGGGTGGTGGAGGACACAGCCAGGGACCGCTCACGACCGCCCACCCACCCCGGTCAGGCAGAAGGGGCTGCATCCATGCGCCCAAATCCATATGCTCTTATTCGTCTGCCTGTTTCCTTAAAAATGTTTTCATTGATTTCAGAGAGAGAAGGAGCGATAGAAACATCAGTGATGCGAGAGAAACACTGATGGGCTGCCTCCTGCACGCCCCCTACTGGGGAGCAGGCCCACAAGCCAGTCAGCTGTCCTGACCGGGACTCCAACCAGCGACCTCTGGGTTCACGGGTCAATCAACACTCCGCTCCTGAGCCACGCCAGCTGGGCTGCCGGCCTGTCTTTAGACGACAAAGCGACAGGTATTCCTGCTCTGGACTGAGACCGTGGCCCTGAGGCCAGAACTTCCGCCCCAGAAAAGGCTGATTTCCTGCCCCCCCCCCCCCCAGCTCCTGCTCTGCCCATATTCGCTCCTCTGTCGGGGAGGAGGGGGAAGCTGATTGGGGACCACTGACTCCCAGACAGAGCTCATGTCAACTCAGCCAAGTGAGGGCTAGGCCTGAGAGGGAAACGATCTGAGAGAGAGAGAGAGAGAGAGAGAGAGAGAGAGAGTTTCCTTTTGATGAAAGGCTGCCCCGAGGTCCTGGCCCCATCCGCGGCCTGCTCGCCCCATTGGCATTGATGCCCTGGCTGTGTCGCGGCAGATGGTGGCGAGTGAACTGAGCAAGGGATGCCTGGCTCCAAGTCACCCCTTTCACTGGGCCCGGGGCCTCCTCCACAGGAGCAGCAGGACTGTAGAAGCACAGTGGGGGGATCCCGCCCCTTCTTCATTCCTGGAAAGGATGGGACTCGCCCCGCAGGCCACCCAGGCCACCTGGGCCCTTGGACATGGCCTTCCCCTTCACCGTCTCTCCCCACCGAGCGGCGGCGGCAGCGGCACGGTGAGGCCGCCGACCACGACTCCATAAATTCCCTTTTCATGGGAGGGCCCGGCAGATAATAATTTAAAGAACTAGTCACCGCGTGCAATTAAGCACAGAGAAAATAGATCAGGCCCATAATTTATGTCTGTGCAAGGTTAGGCCGGATCCGTAATTAATGTTTGCTCCCTTTAATGGAATACTCCAAAGGTCTGCACTTCTGTCCTTCACCGAGGTAATTTTTCAATTGATTAGTAAAATAATACTTGAAAAGTAAATCCACCTGCTTCTGGCCCCGAAATGTCCCCGGCAGCCGGACGCGGGTGGAGACGCTAAAAAAAATACCACTCGGGCCCAGCAGGGCCCGGGCCGCGCCATCAGCATGCAGAGCGTCCGAGGAGGCGGCGGCGGGAATAGCAATCAGAGCCGCGCGGCGCCGAGTCCCTGGACGGCCACCTGGCCCGCTCCCGCCTGCGTGGCCGGGCCGGGCGGGCGGGAAGGAGGGGGCAGGGGACTCACACCTTCCAGTGTGTGCACCCCGGGGCCCCTCGGGCTCAGAGCTGGGCCGGGAGGGCCTCGGGGAGGACGCACCGGAGGCCCAGGCGGACGCAGAGACCAGGTGGTGGTCACTGGGCCAGTGGGCGGGAGGCGGATGGGCCAGAGCACTGGGCAGGGGTCTGGGCACCGGCTGCAGGCCCTTCCCAGATAGCCTCATCGGCCGGGACCTTATCTGGCGAACCAAGACCAACTATGGTGAACCCGACTTCCTGTGTGTTCCGTGGCAGGGAAGAGAGGTCATACGTAACAGCGTTCCTGCCTGGGATAAAGAAACACCTGAGCCGAAACCGGTGTGGCTCAGTGGATAGAGCGTCGGCCTGCAGACTAAAAGGTTCCAGGTCAAGGGCGTGTTCCTTGGTGGCGGGCGCATCCCCAGTGGGGCGTGTGCAAGAGGCAACTGATCGATGTCTCTCTTTCATGGATGTTTCTAACTATCTCCCTTCCTCTCTGTAAAAAAATCAATAAAATATATTTAAAAAAAGAAAAGAAAGAAACACCTGAGCAGTGATGGAGGGCTCGTTTTGAGTTCAAATCGTTGAGTAGCCCGGCTGGTGTGGCTCAGGGGTTGAGCGGCGACCTATGAACCAGGAGAGCACAGTGCGATTCCCCGTCAAGGGCGCCTGTCCAGGTTGCCGGCTCGATCCGTAGGGTGTGGCGTGCAGGAAGCAGCCGGGGATGGAGTCTCTCTCATCATGGATGTGTGTGTGTGGGTCTCTCTCTCTTCCTCTCCCGTCTACTCTTAAATAAATAAATAAAACATACAGATATTAAACGAATTACAAACAAATCGAATTCAAATCTCGGTTCCTCGGTCACTCCCGTCCTATATCAAGTGCTCCAAAGCCACCCGTGGTGAGTAGCTGCCGCCTCGGGTCAGAGATCATCGGGTCAGAGAGCACGGCTCTAACCACCCCCCCCCCACCACCACCACCACGGCACCCTCTGGCCCCCCCACAGTGCCCGACTGTCCCTTTCCACCAAGCAGCCAGCCGCTGTGGGCACCGAGCGGCCAGGGCACCGTGACGCTGGCCGGGCCGCCTCCTCCCTCCGCCAGGCCTCCCGCCCGTTTCCACGGGAGGCCGATCTGGGTCTGCGTCTCCCTTTCTTTGGGGGAACATTGAGGCGCAGCCTGAGAAGTGGCCGGATCACTTTCCCCAGCCCCTCCTCTATGGCGCCCCTAATCTGCGGGAAAGGCGGAAGGGTTTCAGGTGAATATAATCGGGCGGTCCTCTGCCTGGAGTCCCGCGCCTCCTTCGCGGGCGCAGACAGCGCCTCTCTCTGGCTCCCTCCTCTCCGAGAGCCGCTTTGCCGCTTTGAAAAGCGAAATTCCTGCCCAAACCGGGGTGGCTCAGTGGATAGAGCGTCGGCCTGCGGACTGGAGGGTCCCAGGTTCGATTCCCATCAAGGGCATGTATCCTGGATGTGGGCACATCCCCAGTAGGGGGTGTGCGGGAGGCAGCTGATAGATGTCTCTCTCTCATCGATGTTTCTGACTCTCTATCCCTCTCCCTTCCTCTCTGTGAAAAATCAATAAAATACAGTGATACCTCGAGATACGAGTGCCCTAACATACGAGATTTTTGAGATACGAGCCGTCGAGCGAGCGATTTTTGCTTTGAAATACGAGCAACAGTTGAGATAGGAGCCATCACGCGGATCGGCCGGCGGCACACGACCCACCCGTTTACCGCGACTCGAGCGTCTCATAGTTTCCCACGCCTCAAGGTGACGGAACGCATTAAACTCATATCTCCAGGTACCCCTGTATATTTTTTTAAAAATGAAATTCCATGGACCCAGTAGGGCGGCCCCAGGGTGGCCCCTCCTCCTCCATGGGAGACGAGCCACATTGAAAGGGCACGGGGCCCAGCTCCCCGCCCCGGCTCCTCCTCGGGGTGGGCTCAAGGCTGCAGGAAGCCACGAAGGTGGGAGCTGAGCGGCAGGCCCCACGGCTCCCAGAGCATCCTCGCCCTCCTGTAACCCAGACCTGCAGCCGGCCCGCCCCCCACATCTGGACCAAGACCTGCCAGGCCTCTTGCCCCTGCCCACCTCCCTCAGCGTTCCCCTCTCCCTTCTCTGCACCTCCTACTGCAGAGCCACTCCTGGACCCCTACCCATCCAACCCCAAAGCCGAGCCCCAGGGACTGGCAGCCTCTAGAACCCTCCGTCATGTGATTGTGGAGACAGCACAGGCCGAGCCCTCCCACTGACTGGAGCTCAAATCCCAGCTCTCCCGCTCACCAGCTGTGTGGCCTCTGGCAAATGAATCACCCTCTCTGAGCCTGCCCTTTCCAGCCTCGGGCCAGGAGCTGCTAACCACCGGGGATGGCGGCTCCGGTTCGCACAGTGGGACGCCACCCCCTGGCCCGGAGGGATGGGTCCAGAAGTGGGCACACGGCCCCTGTGCCCTGGGAACGAGAGAGCCTCGTGCAGCTGGGAGGGGTCCCCGGGCACACAGCTCTGCTTCCTGGGGCGGATGAAGCCGGCAGGAAAGGACGAGCAAGAAGGAAGCCGTCACGCACGGCGAACCGGACACACGGCAGAGCCAGGTGTCGGCCGTCAGAGGCAGGGCCGACGGTCCTGGGGGCCCCTGTCTCTACCCAGATCCCCTAGCGGGCACCCAGCGTGGACTGGGCGCCCCACAGGTGAGCGATGCCGGCTGGGATAACGGGAGGCAGACGGTGTGAGCCCCTGGCCCGAGTCCCGAGGCCCGGGCATCCTCTGTCCTTCCGGGTCCCTGGCCCGTCTTCTCAGACTCAGCGCCTCCGAGCCGACACGGGTTGGACTTCAGTCTCTGCCGCTGGCAACCCAAGAGCGCTAACCATTTATCGCTCCTTGTTTCATTCATTCACTCATTCACTCATTCACCACTCCTCCATTCAGCTCAGCATTATCGAGGCCGGGGAAGCCGAACGGACTCCCCTGAATCAGAAATTGAAAACCACATCCAGGCCCGTCCGGTGTGGCCCCGCGGTCGAGCGTCGATCGAGCAACCCAGAGGTCAGGGTTCAATTCCCCATCAGGCACGTGCCCGGGTTGTGGGTTCGATCCCCCCACTCCCCCGTGTGGGGCTTGCAGGAGGCAGCTGATCAATCAGCAACGTTTCTCTCTCTCTCTGTCCCTTCCCCTTCCTCTCTCTAAAAAAAAAATAAAAGAAAAATCAATACAGGGACTTACTTTTTGTAAAAAATAGCTCTTTCTCTTCAGAGCGCTTTTGTTGTTGGCAGATGGCTCCAGAGGTCACAAAGCAGCCGCCATCCTTGCCCCCGAGAGGGGAGGGCGGACAAGAAACAGCTAAACAACAGCAACAGACAGAGCCCTCCTGTGGGTGGAGGGGGGGCCGGGCCAGGGGAGGGGGCTGCACAGAGGAGGGGCCCTCCGCCCAGACCTGAATGTGAGGGGCAGGGGGGGGGGGGCCCCGCGGGCCGGGGGGCAGGGGGCAGGGCAGGGCAAAGGGCACGGGGCACAGGGCACAGCCTCCTGGGCCAGACCGAGGGGCTGTGGATTTTCTTCTCTGCTTCTGCCCTTCAATGAAACAGACTGTTGCTCAAGTTCTTGAAGAACCCGCTTAGGCTGAAAAGGATGGACAGACAGACGGGCCGTCACCTGCTTCTGGACAGCCCGGCCCCCTCCCGCGCGCGCGGCGGGGGAGGGGCGGGCCGGGGGGGGTGTGGGGAGAAAAAATTGTGGTAAGTTTTTTTTTTAATATTGGTTTTTTATTGATTTCAGAGAGGAAGGGAGAGGGGAAAGAAAGACAGAACATCCATGAAGAGAGAGAATCATGGATGGGCTGCCTCCTGCACGCCCCACACTGGGAATCGAGCCCACAACCCGGGCCTGTGCCCCGACCGGGAATCGAACTGTGACCTCCTGGTTCCTCGGCCCACGCTCAGCCCCTGAGCCCCGCCGGCCGGGTTAAAGCCTTGCTGTTGAGAGTATTACCGATGCCCCCCTTCCTCCCCCGTTGCTCCCCGATTCCCAGCTCGCCCCGGCCCTTTGCCACCCTATTGTTTTCCACTTTGCCTTTTGTAACGGTCCTCGCCTAAGTGCCTGACCCCTGACCTGCCCAGCCCAAACCGCGGACTCTCTGCTCTTTGCAGAAAAAGGTGGCTGCCTCCCCGGCCTCGAAGGACGCCGAGCGAGCCATCCTCCCTGAGCAGCCCCTGTGCTCAGCCTCCCCGGGGTGGGGGACATGGGGGGGTGGCGGGGGGGGTGGGCGCCTTCTTCCCTCCGAGGAGGAAACCAGCAGAGCAGCCCAGCGGATTTGTTAAACACGAAAGACTCCCACATCAACTTTCCATTCTGTCTCACGGGCCCAGGGGCGACTCGGGGGGAGCCCCTCCCCGCTTCCTCCCATGTCTCCCTACAACTCCTCGGCTCCCGGAAACCGATTTCCTGGTGAAGGCGGCCACGCCGGCCTCGGACTCCAACATCCATTTCTGTCCTGACTGTGATGCCTCCACCGTAACAACTTACACACACCATCCGCAACGACGCGTCTTCCCTAAACCGAAATATTAACCCATCCTCCGTAACGGTCCCAGCCCAACCCACGCCCGGGGCTGGAAAACCGGACGGACGGACGGACGGACGGACGGGCCGTTCCTGCGGAAAATCCTCATTATGGCTCCCCGACATTCATTTCGAGCGTTTTTTTTTTTTATCTGTGTCCTATTAAGCGCTTTAAGTGCTTTTTGATAATTGTGCTTTGTAGTTTTTACAGCACTTCAGCCTATTCCCAGTCCAATTTCCCTCTTTTATCCGATGTTTGAAATATTGATTTCTGACAGATAAAAGCAAACCTTATAATCTCAGCCGCGCGCAGTAAGTGAGTGGGACGCGCCCGGGGACGCGCGGGGGGGGCTGGTCGTGTTTGAGACGGTCTTTGTTTTATCACATTTCGTCAACAGGATTTACTCTCCGCTCGCGGGTATTTATGTAAAGAGCCGGGCGGCCGGCGAGGGCCGCGGGCTGGCGGGCCCGGCTCCCGCTCTGCATTTAGTGAGATGAAAGGCCCTCCCCGCAGGCCCGATGATTGCGGAGGCTTAAACTGCTGTCAGCGCCCCGGTAACGGTGATTTATCTCCTCCGCCTCGCGCCCGTCCCGGCCGCACACGTCCCCTCCGTCTGCATGGGAAACTGACAGCCCGTCAGCGGGCCGGGGATGGGGGGGGCCTCGGGCTCCCCGGACCCGGGAGCCCCTCACGGTGGGGAGAAGCGGGGAGCTAGCTGGTTCTTCCTCCTCAAGCTGGAAGTGGCCCGGGAGACCCCAGCGTCTGCTTCCCCCCCCCCCATCAAAACGCAGGCAGCGGCGGGCGACACACCTAGGGTGCCTCGGGTGGGGCACTCCCACCCACTCCCTCTCAGCTCACCTGCGGAGGACAGAGCCCTGAGCTGGCGCTGGGGGTGCAGAGAGGGAGGGTGCAGAGGAGGGGCCACGGCCTGGCTCCTGGGACGCGCATAGCAGAGGGAGGGCTCTCGCCCATCGGGGCGCTGGGGTCTCACCCTCTCAGGGACATTTTTGTTGTTGTTTGTTTAGATATATTTTGATTGAATTCAGAGAAGAAGGAGAGGGAGAGAGAGAAACGGCCATGAGGAGAGAGAATCAGGGATCAGCTGCCTCCTGCAAGCCCCCCACGCTGGGGATGGAGCCCGCCACCCAGGCACGTGCCCTGACCGGGAATCAAACCGTGGCCTCCTGGTTCCTAGGTCGACGCTCGACCACTGAGCCACACCGGCCAGGCCTCAGGGATCCCCTTGGAAATTCCAAGCATGTCTGGTCCCAGTTTCCAGGCGACTCCCGGACAATTCAGCGGGCCCCGTCCCCAGCCCGGGGGACCAGGGCGTCCTCTCCCCGCCTCCTTCCTGAAGGGGCTGTCTCCCCCCGGGGGGCCAGGTTCCTCTGACACCTGAGCTCATCGGCTTGGCGCCCAATATTTGAGGGGGGTCCTTCCTGTAGATCAGTGGTTCTCAACCTTCCTCAGGCCGCGACCCTTGCATACAGTTCCTCATGGGGTGGTGACCCCCAACCATGAAATGTTGCTACTGTGATGCATCGTGATGTCAATATCTGCATTTTCCCATGGTCTTAGGCGACCCCTATGAAAGGGTCGTTCGGCCCCCAAAGGGGTCTCGACCCACAGGTTGAGAAGCACTGATCTTGGGGTCCTTCCTGTAGATCTCGGGGTTCTTCCTATAGAGCTCTCTCTCCAGGGCTCTGTTCTCAAATCTCTAACTGCCTTTGCCCAACTGGTAAGGCTCAGGGGTTGAGCGTCGACCTAGGAACCAGGAGGTCACAATCAGTCAGGGTACATGCCCGGGTTGTGGGTTCCATGGGAGGTGGGGCCGGGGGTGGGGGAGCGGTCCAGGAGGCAGCCGGTCCATGATTCTCTCTCATTAAGAATGTTTCTCGCTCTCCCCCTCTCCCTTCCTCTCTGACATCAATAAAAATATTTAAAAAAAAAAAAACCAACAACAACAACAGCCGAACCAGTGTGGTTCAGTGGAGAGAGCGTCGGCCTGCGAACTGAAAGGTCCTGGGTTCGATTCCAGTCAAGGGCATGTATCCTGGTGGTGGGCACATCCCCAGTGGGGGGTGTGCAAGAGGCAGCTGATGGATGTTTCTCTCTCATAGATGTTTCTAGCTCTCTATCCCTCTCCCTTCCTTTCTGTAAAAAATCAATAAAATATATATTTTTTAAAAAGAACAAAAAAAAAAAGAAAAACAACAAAGGAATGCGCTCAGGCAGCCCTGGAGGTGGGAGGGGAGAGCGGCCTGGGAGGAGCCCCCACGGGTCCACGCGTGAGCGGGTTACTGCTGGGGCGCTGGGCTCACCGCCACGGAGGACGGCAACTTCCTCACGGCCCGCCCACCGGGGGCAGGAGGCCGGGGTTCATCCCCCCTCCCCCCACCTGCCTGTCCCGGCTCAGGCTGCCCACCACCCAGCACCAGGACCACGGGGTCCGGAGCAGATCCGGGACCCCAGCCCAGCGTGAGGCTCAGGGGTGGAGCGTTGACCTATGAACCAGGAGGGCACAACCAGGCAGGGCACATGCCCAGGTTGTGGGTTCCATGGGGGGTGGGGTCGGGGGGTCCAGGAGGCAGCCGGTCAGGGGAGAGCGCAGCTCCATCAGGCCACGGGCTGGGGACGCAGGGCGAGGTTAGAATAAGCTCAGAGCCACGTGTCGTGGGTCACACACTGCCCCAGCGCCGGCCCTGCCAGCGGAGACGGGCTGTGAATGGCCGTACCCGGTGCATGCTCTCCCTCCCCGTCCCACCAGGAAAGAAAAGGCGGGGGCAAAGCCGGGGGTGAAAGTCAGACCGGCCTGGGTACCCCGATTCGGGCCCCGGGGCCAGCATGAGCCGGGGGGAGGGGGGGTGTGGTGTGCGGTCTCAGCGCCTTCTGCCCTCAAGACGAACCCCAACGCCAGGTCCCGAAGGAAACGAATCCGTCTGGTGACCAGCCGCTCCCACCCACCGTGGGCCTCTCTTCTCCGTCCATCCCCGCGCCGCCCCCCCCCCCCCGCATCCAGGGCCCCCCGACACCCCACCAGATCAGCGACGCCTTCCAGGAAGCTGAAAATGGCCGGGACGCAGCGCTATAATTACCCGCCAGCCAGGGTCGGCGACCCCCTGATGGCGATGCCTTGTCTCTTTTGTCCCTCCTGAAGCCGCCGGGCCCGGGGGACCGCGCGGCCGGCGTCTCCCGCGGCCGCCGAGGAGGCGGATTGGAAACCAGCGAGGCGTGGCCCGTGGAGGTGCCCCGCGCCCGGCCATAATTTGCCGGAACCCGTTTGATTTCATTAACACCCAGGCCTCCGGGGGCCACCAGCCGGCCGGGAAGGGGGGACGGAACGAATGATTTCCGGCGGGACGGCCTGTGTACCCCTGCCCGGCCTGGCGGCGCAGAGGGAGTGCCTGGGTCTGGGAAAGAGGGGAAGGCGGGGCCTCCAGACGGGGCCCTCCTTTTGAAGCAGCTGCACCGGGAAGTCGCCCCCTGAGGTCCCTCGCCCTCCAGGCCCCCTTGGGGTTCACTCTCTTGGCACCAGGCACGTGCCCACGCTGGTCGGCGTTTCTCCAGAAGCCAGTCTCACCTGCTGCTGGAGCCAGGTCCTGGCGGTGCGGCTCAGTGGTTAAAGACACAGATCCCCCAGAACTAAATTTTTTTTTATTAATACAGTGGTACCTCGAGATACGAGTTTAATTCGTTCCGTCACCTTGAGGCGTGGGAAACTATGAGACGCTCGAGTCGCGGTAAACGGGTGGGTCGCGTGCAGCCGGCCGATCCGCGCGATGACTCCTATCTCAAATGTTGCTCGTATTTCAAAGCAAAAATCGCTCTCTCGATGGCTCGTATCTCAAAATTCTCGTATGTTAGGGCACTCGTATCTCGAGGCACCACTGTATTTTATTGATTTTTTACAGGGAGGAAAGGAGAGGAATAGAGAGCTAGAAACGTCGATGAGAGAGAGACATCCGTCAGCCGCCTCCTGCATGCCCCCCACTGGGGATGTGCCCGCCACCAGGATACATGCCCTTGACCGGAATCGAACCCAGGAACCCCCCAGTCCGCAGGCCGACGCTTCTATCCACTGAGACACACCGGCTTCGGCCAGAACTAAATGCTAACCCTGGCTCTGCCTCCCGTTGCTGCATGGCCTTGAACGTGGAGCTTCAGCCTGGCCAGCGGGGCTCCGGGGTGGAGCGTCGACCTAGGAACCAGGGGGTCAGGGTTTGATTCCCGGTCAGGGCACAGGCCCGGGTGGCGGGATCCATCCCCGGTGTGGGGCGTGCAGGAGGCAGCTGGTCCATGATTCTCTCTCATCGTGGATGTTGCTATCTCCCTTTCCCTGCCTCTCTGAAACCCATAAAAATATATATATTTTAAAAAATAACAAATCTCCGAGTTCCATCTGCACACGGGGAGACCCACCTCCGGCCATCCTCGCCCTCCTGCCTGGGAATCAGTGACCATCCTGGAGCCACTGGGAAGGGTCAGCGGGCACAGGGCTTTCTCAGCAAGGCCACGCCCCTCTGCCTGCCCTCCCAACCCCCCTTCTTCCTGCCTCTTCACGGACTCCACGCTCACTCGCACCCAGGGCCTGGGCACCGCTCCTCTCCTGCCCACTGTCTCTGGGCTGGGCGCCCGCTCCCCACCTCCTGCCCACTGAGGGCCCCCCACCCCCTGACCGGCTCCTCCGAAGCAGACCCCCTGCTTCCCCCGCACAGACAATCCCCGTCCGCCGTCTGTCCCCCGCAGCGGAGAAGCCAGTGTCTCTGGTGCCTGCCTGTGCCTCAGTTTCCCTGCCTGTGAAATGGGCATCGTTTTACTTCTCAGGTAAAATCGGGATCCTCCACAGAGTGAACACAGGTGAACCGCTTGGAGCGTGCGTGGCACCGCAGCCAGCGCCGTGGACATGCGGGGTTTTTTTAAATATATATTTTATTGGTTTTTTACAGAGAGGAAGGAAGAAGGAAAGGGATAGGGTTAGAAACATCCATCAGCTGCCTCTTGCACACCCCCTACTGGGAATGTACCCACAGCCAAGGTACATGCCCTTGATCGAAATCGAACCCGGAACCCTTCAGTCTGCAGGCCGACGCTCTATCTATCCACTGAGCCACACGGGTTTCGGCTGGACGTGGGATTTTTATCATTTATCATAGAACCACGCACGGCCTTGTGCCCGGAGAATCCGAGGGGAAGCCGCTCCAGGTGGGCAATGACTGTACAGCGGATGCGTGAGCCGCAAGGAGGCAGCGGGTCTGGAGGCCCCGCCCTCCCTCCCTTTCCCCGACCCAGGCACCCCCTCCGCCTGGGCGGCAATCTCCCCAGAACGAGGAACCCGACCCCCCGGGGTCCACGGTGCATTTCCCAGAGATGAAAAGCTCATTACTTAATCACCACGTAGCGATATCTGAAATCCTGGTGGCACTGACAGGCCGCTTTAAAAGTAAAGAACGCGGGTAATTTAAGCAACGCAAACAAACAGCGGGGTTTGGCCTCCCCCGGGGAGATACATTCCCTCGCTCCTCCTGCCGGCCCCAGGGGTGCCCTGCCTTGGCCTCCCCGCCTAGACGCACCCACAGCAGGAGGCCTGGATTGCACTCAGATTGCAGATGGGTGGGGGGGGGGCCAAGGGGGAGACTTCCCCCTCAGGCTTCCTGGAGGCTGGGGTCCCTATCCCCAGAGCTGGGAAAGGGGAAACTATCCTCTCCCTGCACCCCCACACCCACCCCACTCTCCCTCAGGGCCCCATCTCCTCGGGGGGTTACAAACTCAGATGCCTAAGGGGCAGACAGGCAAACCCGTGTGGGCCTAAGAGGCAATAGGGACTGGTGGGGCTTATGGCGAATTGAAGAGCAGATGTCCCTCCCCCCGGGGACACGCCTGGCCAATGGTGGCTCTGCGGGAACGGGGGAACGGAGGAATGGAGGCCCCATCTTGCCAAATCCCCCGACATTTCAAAAGAAGCCATCCATTTGGATTGAAAATGTCGGCCCTTTTCATGATGACATCGGGAGCCGTGGCTGCCTCACCTGGAGATGCCAACAGTGATCCAGTCTACCTCAGTGGGGCTTGTGGAAGGTGAAATGAGATGATGCAGGCAAGACGCCCCAAGACATCTGGCCCATGTCAGAGCTCAAAATCACGGGAGCTATTTGCGACTATTATTACTTTATTAGAGGCCCGATGTACGAAGACTCCTGCAAGAATGGGCTTTCCTTCCCCTTTGCTCCGGCCGAAGCCGCCTTTCTGCCTTCCCACGTGGCCCAGAGGCCCGGAGCGGCTGGGATGGTGTGGAATGCCTGCGTCCCACCCCCCCAGCCGCTTGGCACCTGTGTATGCAAATTAACCTGCCATCTTTGTTGGGTTAATTTGCATACTCACTCCTGATTGGCTGGTGGGCATCGCAAAGGTATGGCCAATTTGCATCTTTCTCTTTTACTAGTCTAGATTATTCTTATTGTTTCCCCTCCCTTCCCTTCCCTGCCAGGGGCCCAGCCTGTGTCTAGGCCTGTCCGCACATGGTCTCACACACATGGCAGGCCCCAGGGCCTATGCTCAGCCTTTCTCCACCACCTGGGAGAAATGCGCACCCTTCTCTCCCCAACCCGGCCCCCTCCAGGGCCAGCCCACTTCTCGCCTCTCCCGGGAGGCCCTGGGTGTGGC
>JAAGEH010001415.1:1412-12532 GCA_011751065.1 Lasiurus cinereus
CCGGGCCCTTTCCCGCCCTGGTCTCAGGGGCCTCCCGGGGTGAGGGTGGGGGGGGGTCCTCCAGGCCCTGTGGTTCCTCCCGCCACCTCTGACACCCCCCCAGCTAACGCCCCAGGTGTCGTCCCGTGTCCCGCCTGGGTTGGGTCAGGGCAGGCCTCAGCCTGGATGCTGCCCGCCTCCCGCCCTCCCTCCGGGCCAGGCTGTCTGGTCAATGAAGGAACTGCAGGGGGAGGACCCAGCTGCGGTGGGGGGGGAGGAGGAGGAGGAGCCCAGCAGGCAGGGGCTGATGAGCCCAGGGTAAGGGGGGGCGCTCTCCTGGGCTCCCCCTGGGGCACGGGCCTGGGGGCGTCTCCAGAGGAGCTGGGAGGTGGCGGGCGCCCGGGCACTCACCGCGGGTCGTCGCTGTACTGCACAGCGGCGAAGCGCACGCCCTGCGCCCCGGCCGCGCCCGCGAAGGGCAGCGCCAGGCCCTCGAGGAAGCCCCGCACCTCTCGGAAGTTGGCGCGGCCAATGGACGACGAGCCGTCCAGCAGGAACACGATGTCGGCCGCGTAGAGGCGCGTGCAGGTCACTGGCAGGAGCGGGCACCGTTCTCGCAGCCCCTTCTCCCTCCCCCCTTCCCCGGGAGTCCCTTCTCCCCCCCTCCTAAGGATGGGGATCGAGCGAGAGGTGCCTGTACGCATTGGGGGGGGGGGACCGGGCCGAGCGGCTCCTGCAGGAGGGACAGGGGGAGCAGGGCCAGCACGCCTCCGGGGGTCCGGGTGGGGGTGCATAGGCTGGGGTGCGGGTCCTGGAGAGTTTGGGGAGATCGGAGACCCGAGAGACGCAGGAGCCTGCGCGTGCGGGGGTGATTGGGGGTGCAGGGGTGGTTGGGGGTGCGAGGGCCGAGGGTGGCCGTGGGGACGGGGTGCCGGGCCCAGGCCGGGGTCCCTCCGGGTGGCACCCACCTCGCTCCCCGGGCTGGGCCCGTGCTCGCGGCGCCCGGGCCAGGATCCCGGCGCAGAGCGCGGCCACAAGGAGCTGCAGCCTCATCCTGAGGAAGGTGGGGGGGGGAGTGGACGGCGGTCAGCCAGGACCCGCCTCTGTCCTGCACCTCCGGGTCCGCGCCCGGCGCTCCCCGACCCCCGGTCCCAGTCTTGCCTGCTGGTCCGGTCCGGTCCGGTCCGCCGGCTCCCCCACCAGCCGCCGCCGCTGAGTCCCGCAGCCCCGGCCGAGAAAAGTCCCTAATCCCGGGGGGCGGGGCGCGGGGCGCGGGCGGGGACCCGGGGCTGCCTCCACCCACCGCCCGCGGTCGGTCGCCGCCCCCGCCTCCCCTGGACAGATGCTCGGACTCCCCTCCCAGCCCCGGACCCCGGGGCCTGGGAATCCCCTCCAGTTCCTCCACCGACGGGGGTGAGGGGGAGAGGTCGGGGGGCCCCGGGCCAGATGTGCTGGCGGTGGTGCTGGCACCGTGGGACCAGGGGATGGAGGCGGCTCCCGGCTCCTGGCAAAGTGACTCACCCCCCTCACCCCCCGGGGGCAGGACAGCCGGCCTGTGATTCAGCCCCTCCGGCCCCCTGGGGCAGTCTCCTGTGCCCCCCCTCCCCCTGACCAGCAGAGCAGCCCCCCACATACGGGCTGTGCGCTCACCCCAGGGAGAGAGAGCCCGGCACCTCTGTGTGCGTGAGGGGTGGGGGGCCGGGAGGGAATCGCACGCTCGTGTGCGTGTGTGTGTGTGTGTGTGTGTGCGTGTGTGTGTACGTGTCCACCCCAGGGCCCTGCGTCCCCCACCAGCAGGAACTGTCCCGACAGATGCCATCCAGCTGTGCGCAGGGACCACCCACGGCGACAGCTCCTTCCTCAGGAATTCGCCCCCCCCAACCCCACCCCACGCCCAAGCTCCCCTGCCTCAGCCAGACCCCTACCTACACCGCCTCCTTCCGCCTGCCTGACCCAGCCCGTCGGCTCACCAAGACCCGCCTCCTCCCACCCCCTCCCAGGCGAGGTC
Organism: Lasiurus cinereus; assembly: GCA_011751065.1. Taxonomy (NCBI): domain Eukaryota; kingdom Metazoa; phylum Chordata; class Mammalia; order Chiroptera; family Vespertilionidae; genus Lasiurus; species Lasiurus cinereus. The sequence continues at coordinate 3,400 of JAAGEH010001415.1, forward strand.
ACCTGGGCTTCCCTCCCGCCCTCACGCCCACCCACCCACCTCTCCCCTGAACGAGCCCGACTCCCCACTTGTCTCCCTGCACTGGCTTCTGAGACTGGCAGGTCCACCCCCGTGTCCCCCCTCAGGGCCATTGTCCTGAGGAGGTGACTGAGTGCGTGTCCCTTAGAGGCAAAGCGTGCCCAGGCCTCGCCTCCACTTTCCCTGCCAGCCCCGGATCATTCTGGAAACCCAGAACGCACATCTCCCCTCACTGCTGCCACCTCGCCTCCCAGCATGCCTAGTGCTGGTGGAGTGGGGAGAGCTGGGGGGGGGGCCCGGGTTGAACTGGTCTCCCCCGGACCCCTCCCTGGCCTGCGGCTCTGGGGACAGCCAGCCTGCGCCCCGTTACCCGCAAGGCGGAGGCGACCTCTCAGCGCTGGCCCCTCCCTGGCTGTCCTGGGATGCAGCTGGGACCCAGGGCCCAAACCTTTCCCCAAGGTCACACCCTCAGCCATCGGCCAGGACCCCACCCTCCTTGAACTGACCTACAGGTGAGGGTAGCAGAGAACCAGACAAGTCTTACCCTTTTTTAAAAAAATATATGTATTTTTATTGATTTCAGAGAGGAAGGGAGAAACACCCATGATGAGAGGGAACCATGGACCGGCTGCCTCCTGCACACCCCACACTGGGGATCCAGCCCCCAACCCGGGCCTGTGCCCTGACCTGGAAACCAAACCGTGACCTCCTGGCTCACAGGCCGCCGCTCAGCCCTGTGCCACGCCGGCCGGTCCAGACGTGCTCTGGTGACTGAGGCGGCTCTGCCCCAGACCCGTGTCGCTTGCACAGCGGGTGGGGGAGGGCAGGACCAACGGGCACGCAGTGTGGACAGACACGGGGAGCCTTTAGGGGAGGCAAGGCCCAGCTGGCAAACCTCACCGGAACCTTGAAGGCCCCAAAGAGAGGCAGGCTGCCTGCAGGGGGGGCTGTGCCCAGATGTGGGAGAGGCTGAGGCGGGAGCCTGTCTGGACTCCTGCAGCCTCAGGAGCACAAGTGTGGTCCTCAGGTCCTGGCTGCGCCTCCAGGCCGGCACCCCTCCCCCGGGGACACAGCCTGAGGCCAGAGGCCCCAGCAGGGCAGGGGGTCGAGCTCTGTCCTCCGCCCCTGCCCGGGACCTGTCCGGCCTGGCGGGCCTGGGCTGAGGAAGCCAGCTCATCCAGGAGCTCCACTCAGCCCGGTGAGCGGCCTGAGCACAGGGCGGGCCAGGCTCCGCAGTCCCCCGTGTGGGGGTTCAGAGCCCCAGCCTGGGCTCTGCAAGCACCTGCCGTTATTCCGGAGGCAGTCAAGGTGCTCCAGCTGCTGTGAGGCTGCGGCGTCCGAACCGTCCTCAGCAAACCTGACCCAGGATCCGACACAACTCCCAGCAACGCCTCCGAGACTTGGCCCTCCCCCGCCCCCCCCTCCCCCCTCCCCTCCCCCCACCTCCGGCTCCGGGCCCTGGCTGCAGGGCTGGCCAGGAGGGCCTTCCCTACCTGCCTGCACAGGGCCCGTGTGGCGAGGGGACCAGAGCCAGAGCCTCGGGAAGATGGGGAGGGGACCTGGGGCAGCAGCTCAGGACTTGCCTGCAGACCGAGGCAGGGAGGGGGTTCGGGTCCCCCCAAGCTCAGGACTATTCTTGGAGGCTGAGTCAGCAAGAGCGAGAGGGCGGGCAGGCGGGCGGGTGGGAGGCAGGAGTTGTGCCCTGCCTGTCCAGGCAGCAGCTAGGAACCAAATCTGATGCCCCGGGCTCCCTCCGCCCCGAATCCAGAGTCAACACAAAGGTGGCTCCTCGGGGAGCCCTCGCCCCTCTCTGTCCATCGGGGACCCGGCTCCAGAGGGTGACAGCCAGGGCCTTCCGCCTGAGCACCCCGTCCCCGGCGGCCCTCCCCCAGGGCAGAGGCTGGCGTGCAGTTCCGTGGGCGCCTGCCTCAGCGGACGTCTGGCCAGGATCACCCCACGTGGCTAAGTGGGAACATCTGGCCTCATCGGCCTGAGGCATCGAAGGCTCCCGCCCCCGGCTGCCCCGCTGAGGACACGCAGCCTGTGGGGAGGCGGGAGGACGGGGCACGAACGGGGGGAGCCCCCCCCCCCGCGCCCCAGGGGCCCCATGCAAAGCCAGAGGACACGCAGCTCGCTCGCTCTCACCAGGGCTTTATTGGTGCAGCCAGGCCGGGGCTGAGGCGCATGTTCCCGGGGGGGACGGGGGGGACGGGGGGCGGGGAGCCGGGGAGATGGGGGGCGCCCGCCCTCCTGCCACAGGCTCCCGCCTAGAAGCGCAGCCAGAACATGCCGCTGCGGGTCCGGTTGTAGTCGGGGAGCTGCTCCACGGGGCCTGCGGGGAGGGCGGGGTCAGGGCGGGGCGCCGGCTGGTCCGGGACACCTGGCCAAGCCGCACCCAGCTGGGGCTGCCCGGAGCGGCACCAGGCGGGCTGCGGGGAGGGGACGCCCCAGGGCGCCGAGCCTGTCCCTTCTCGCCGGCCTCCGGCCCCGCCCGGCGGTGCCCGTTAGCTGGTGGGCTGGGCACCGAGGGAGGCAGCTTGGCAGGGACTCAGGGAGCTGCTGGGACAGGTTTTTGAGCAAGAGCTGCCCGGCAGCCCGGCTGTGGCAGAGCCGCTCGGGACTCTGACTGCTCCGGTGCAGGCTGGGAGGGGGTGCAGGCTGGGGAGGGGGAGCGGGGGCGGGGTACAGGCAAAGGAAGGGCCCAGGGAGGAAAGCGGGCTGGCCGCACTCACCCACGGCGGCCACGGCCGGGCACTGGTCATAGAAATACTTGGAGCAGACCTCGCGCACGGTCTGGGCATCGACCTCCTGCAGGCCAAGCGGGCACCTCACTGACGGTACTGGGCCCAGCCAGCCAGTCAGGGTTACAGCGGACCCGGCGCTGCCCCGGACTCAGAGGAGGGCACGGCCGGTCCACCCCGCGGCCAGGCCTCTGCTGCCCCTTCCCCGCAGCCCCCTAGCCCCCCCCCCCCCCACCCCGCCCGTCGGAGAGCCAGCCCGGCCATAGCTCCGGACCCGCCGGCCGTACCGCAATCCTGCTCTCCCACTCGGCCAGGGGGATGCGGCGGCCGTAGGTGAGGAGGCTGCGTCCGATGTCCTCACACACAGGAGTGGTGCCTGCGAGGGGAGGGGAGCTACAGTCCACCCATCCGCCCTGGACGGGCACACACCCACCCGGCTTCCGGCGACCCCGAACCCTGACCCGATGGGACCCTCACTGCAGCCGCCTGGCCCGCCCCCGTGTCTGGGCCCGGCCGCTGTGGGGGGCAGTGGGCTAGGGCGCAGCCCAGTTTCCCTTCCGTCGTGAGTGGGAACGGGGCCCGGAGCGTCACCGCCAGGAAGCCCGCTGCCACCGCCGCTGGCGCCGAGCTCACCGTCCAGCTGGGCCACCAGCGCGTTCCTGAGGAGGTTCCGGCCGCGGCGCACGTCGCTCTCCGTCGCGCTGGTGCACAGGCGCATCCTGACGTGCGGGGAGGGGGAGGTCACTGAGAGGTGCTCTCTCGGCCCCCCTCCCCCGCCTGCACCAGCCCCCCCCCCCCCGGCCCCGCGCTGCGCTCACCACTGGCCTTGCAGGAAGAACACCATGTCGTCGATGCTCATGCCGTCGCAGACAAAGTGTGCGCCCAGCAGGCCCGTGTCCCCGTAGCAGATGTTGAAGGACTGGAAGCTCTGGCAGAGCTTGTTGGCCACGGCGACCGAAGCCAGCGGGCTGGACAGGTGCTGCGGGCGCAGGGGGTCAGCGGCCACCCTGACGGTGGCCACCCTCCCCACAGGGTCGGGCCCGCCGTCCCAAGCCCTCTTCCCCGAGACGGGGCCCCAGGACCCCGCTGCACTCACCATGCCACCGCCATACGTGCAGTCATAGTGGCCGATCATGGCGTTGGCCACCTGCAGGGCCACGTTGTCCGGGTTGGCCCAGCCAGGCCCCTCCACGGCAATGGCCACGTGGGCCAAAGGCAGAGCGTCATCCCGGTGGGTGATCTGAAACAGCACGGCAATCTGAGGGACACCGGCGACCCCAGCGGTGCCAGGGGGGGAGGGTGTGCGAGTGCGAGCACGTCTAAGGCAGCAGCCCGGCCTCCCCCGCCGGGGCATCTCCGGGACCAAGACAGCACCGTGTGCAGGCGGGTCCCTCCCCCCGGGGCCCGGTGAGAGCCCTGCCTGCCCACCAGGCCGCCTACCTGGCTGCCGGTGAAGCGGCACGGAGAGAGCGTGGGCACGGCATCCTCGGCGTACGCCCCCGAGACGCCGCTGAAGTGCTTCTGGGCCAGGTCCAGCAGCTGCCGGTGCTCCACCCCTGCGAGACCGCGTGTCACCGGCCGTGGGCGCGGGCACAGGGCCGGACAGGTGTGCGCGGCCGCGGGCACAGGGTCGGGAGACACAGCAAAGCGGGACATGGGACGGGGTGAGGGAAGATCCCCGTGAGCAGGCTCTGCCTCGGGGCGAGGCGGGCACCTCGGATAGAACAGCACAGGCACCGCAACCAAAACCGGTGCTCGCGGTGCCCTCACCTGCACCGAGGACCAGACGGGCTCCGGGCTCGAGCACCTGCCCTGCCTCGTCCCGCTCGCCCTCCCTGCAGACCCTGGTGTGCCTGGGGGGTGGCGGGGACGAGCACCCGGAGGCGGGCTGCAGTGCGTGACGAGCGCTGGGTCCCGGGCTGGAGCACTGCCCGGCTCCGGGACATTCTGGGCCCCGGGGCCTGCTCTGCTGTCAGCACCCACCTCCCCGGGGTGCACAGCCCCTGCAGCTCTGCCCCGCCCCGACCCCCGGGCTCAGCGTCCGTTGGCCTCAGCCAGGTCTGGCCTGCCAGCAGCTCCCCCTGTGCTCGGTCCCTGGCTCGCTGGCCCGAAGCCACTCACAGGCCCTCCCCGCCCGCCTTCCTCTCCGGTCCCAGCCCCATCAGTTTCCCTGGTGCCACCATCGTGGCCATCTGCTTCTTGCCCTGGCTCCCACCCCCTCCAGAGGCACCCGGGACAGGTCCTCCCCACCCCCACCCCCACCCCGGTCTGCTGGCCTCTGCGCAGCCCCAGTGGCGGCAGGACAAGCCTAAACCACAGGCCGCCCCCGGCCCTCTGCCCAGGGCCAGCCCTGCCTCTCCACAGGCCAACAGCCGCGTCCTGAGCAGCCCCGCCTCCAGCCCTCTGCCTCCTCTCCCGGCACCGCCCTCTGCGTCCAGGTCCCGGGGGCACGAGGAACAAGCCCGCGGCCGCCTCTCCCGGGCCTACGGACCGGACAGGCCACAGCGCGGAGCCGTGCGTGAGCGTGGCGCCGTGTGACAGGCCCAGTGGCGGCGCCGGCAGAATCCTCCTGCGTCTCAGAGACGGGACAGAGCTGCTCCCCGCGGGGAGGACCACAGGGTCCCGTGACCAAGGCCGGGCCTACCCCCCACGCCCTCGCCAAGCTCGGCACTCACCGCCCGCCGCCGCCAGCACCATGCGGGGGGCCTTGTAATGCTGGCCCAGGAACTCGGTCAGGTCGGCACGCGACAGCTTCCTGCAAGACACGCGGCCAGGGCTCAGCGCCTCTCCCGACCCAGTGACTGGGGTCACACGAAAGGGGGCTGAGGCCCTAACCGGTGTGGCTCAGTGGCTAGAGCAGCGGCCTGCGGACTGAAAGGTCCCGGGTTCGTTTCCGGTCAAGGGCATGGACCTTGGTTGTGGGCACATCCCCAGTAGGGGGCGTGCAGGAGGCGGCTGAGGGATGTTCCTAACTCTCTCCCTCTCCCTTCCTCTCTGTGAAAAATAAGAGGGAGGGAGGGGCGGAGGAGCAGCCAAGGAGACATGGCCTCTCACTGCGCGGTCCCTGCCCCACCCCTCCGGGCCCAGAGGGCAGCCCTCGCCTGGCCCCGCTCACACCTGACCCAGGACAGCCTCAGAGCCTCTGAGGAGGGGGCTGACCCTGGGGCAGCAGAGCCTCCCGCCGCGGACGGGCACCCACATCCCTCCGCTGGCCGTCGGGCAGGCGTGGGGACGCCCCGCGATAGAGCCCGGGTTCCGCAGAGAGCACAGGGCCGCAGAGAGCATGGCCACACCGCACACAGGACGGGCTTCCTGGCGCCAACCAAACCCCCGGGGGTCGGCGCCGGCCCCACCTGACGTTGTCGCTGGGCCCCTCCACGGGCTGGGCGAGCGGCGTGCCCTGGAAGGCCGTGGCGTGCAGGTAGTCGAAGACCACGTCCCGCAGGCACGCGTCGCTCTCCCGCAGCTCCTGCAGGATCACGTCCCGCTCCTTCTCGATCTGCGAGTCCTCCAGGCTGCAGTTCTGCACGATGTCCGCCAGCAGCTCCACGGCTGGGGGCAAGGAGAGGGGTGGGCACAGAGCTCCGGGCCTGGCACCGCTGCCTGTGGTGCAGCCCCATTCCTGGGCCAGGCCGGGGCTCCTGGTGCCACCCTGCCCGCCAGCCCGGGCGCTACCTTTGGGCAGGTCCTGGGACAGCGCCTTGATGTAGTAGGCCGTGTGCTCCCGGGTGGTGTAGGCGTTCAGGTGGGCCCCCATGCTCTCCACCTCCTTCTCCAAGGCACTGCCGGGCCGGTTCTTGGTGCCCTGCGCCAGACCCACCGGCCGTCAGGAGCCGCAGGACCAGGACCCCGCTCCGCCGGCTGAGACAGCCAGGCCCGGGAGGGAGGGCGTGGCCACAGCGAGGGTCCTGCAACCCAGAGCTCCCCACAGCTGGCCCACCAGCACCCTCCCTCACCACCAGGCCTGCCATCCGCCACTGCCACCCCCACCCACCCACGTGGCGGTGCAGAGGCCTGTCCTGTGTGTGTCAACATCCACGCAGCTCTGGCCTGGGAGCTAGCTCACTGAGGAGAGCTCCAGCCCGATACGCCGGGCTGTGGGTTTGATTTCCGATCCGGGAACACACGGGAGGCAACCGATCTCCATCTCTCTTACCCGGATTCCCTCTAAACCAACATGTCCTCCGGTGCGGACAAAAAATGAACCCAGCGAGAATCAACATGCCTGACATCTTTCTCTCAAACCTAGAAATAAACAAGAGTCCTAACTGGCATGGCTCTGTGGATGGAGCAGGGCCTGTGGATTGAGGGGTGCTGGCTTCGCTTCCGGTCAAGGGCACAGGCCCCGGTTGTGGAGTTGATCCCCAGTAGGAGGTGTGCAGGAGGCAGCTGATCAATGATTCTTTCTCATCATGGATGTTTCTCCCCCCGCCCCCGGCCCCGACTTCCTCTATGAAATCAACAAAATTATAAAACAAAAATATCTATGCCTTAGCCAGTTTGCTCAATAGAGCACTGGCCCACAGACCAAAAGGTCTTGGGCCTGATTCTCGGTCAGGGGCACCTACACCTGGTTGCAGGTTCGATGCCCCACTCTGGTTGGGGCACAGGTGGGAGGCAACCAATTGATGTGTCTCTCCCACGTCCATGTTCTCGCCCGCCCCCACTTCCCTCCCTCCGTCCAATCCTCTCCGGAAATCAGCTGGAAAACACACACACCCCTGCCCCAGTAAGGATTAATAGAGAGGTCCACACTCATCTGTGAGGCTGCAGCTGGCGAGGCCGCCACCCCACACCTCCTCCTCCTCCTCGTTTCCCTTCCCACAAAACGCCGGTCCCTCTGTGCCAATCTGGGCGGCGAGGGCTACAGCGGGGCCTGTCCCACCCTCGGGAGCCCAGGCAGAGCGCTGCCCACACCTGTGGCTGCTCCACCACAGCCAGGCCAGCCTCGCTGGCGAGGGGCCTCCTGTGGGTCTGGCTCGGGGCCTGTGCGGGCTCAGCAGACAGGCGCTCACAGCAGAGGCCGAGCCCACGAGGCTCCATCCAGAAAGGCTTCCCGGGTGGGGGGACGGCCAGGGCGGGGACAGGGGGCGGCCCAAGCTCACCTTAAAAGCCAGGTGCTCCACGAAGTAGCCCGCCCCATTGTTCTTCTCGTTCTCGTACCGGCTGCCAACGTCGATCCACACCCCCACCTGTTCAAGAAGGAACACCCTCAGCCCCACGCACACCCACCCGGTGGCTGAGCCAGCCCGGGACCCCCACCCACAGGCTGACGTTGAGGCTCAGCCCCAGAGTGGGGACAGCTGTCTCCAAGCAGGACACGGTGCGTGGGGGTGCCCAGAGCACCCCCGGCCACAGGAGCAGCCACGCTGCATGCTCCCCCTCCTGCTGCGCCCTGGGCGGGCCAGCAAGGCCCCCACACCGGCTCCCTCCGTCCAGCGGGCCCTCCCCGCTCCCACCGGCACCCGGGAGAGGCCAGGCCCCTCGGCTTTCTAGGAGGCCACACCTCTGCACCAGCCACCTTTCTCCCCCGCCCACAACCCCCGCGGCCATTGAGGGAGTTCCCTCCACTCCCCGTAAGTTCCGTCAGCCCTGATCACTGACCCTCAACCAGAGGATCTGCTCACTGTCTCAGAGCCGCCCGTGTGCTAAGCAACACAGCACCCACTCACCCCACAGGCCACACAGACTCAGTCTGTTAACTGTCCATTCAGAGTTGATGGACAATTTTACACCTTGCTCTGGCTGGCTAGCTCAGTGGATAGAGCATCAGCCTGCAGACTGAAGGGTCCCAGGGTCTCGATTCCTTCTGGACAAGGCACAGGCCCCGGTTGTGGGCTCCATCCCCAGTAGGGGGCGTGCAGGAGGCAGCCAATCAATGATTCTCTCTCATCACTGATGTTTCTATCTCTCCCTTCCTCTCTGAAGTCAATAAAAGATATTTAAAAAAAAAAATTCTCACATCTATTTTTCTCAGAAATACTGATGTACAACCATATGTCATAGATTCTTAACATGAACGTCTATCCCACACTTAACATCTTGGAAATGGTACCCTCTGACAATAACTGCAGCAGGTGATGATTTTGACGTGAAAGACAATGTCTAGGTCAAGCAAAAAAGTTTGAAGACCAACAATGACAAGCATTATTGGATGAAGATGCATGTCAAGCTCAAAGACAACTGGCAGGAAGATTCAACGTTGCTCAGCAAACAATTTCCGGTCGTTTACAAGCCCTGGGAGAGATTTTAAAGGAAGGAAAATGGGCGCCACATCAACTGAACGGCAGACAAATGGAAAACCGAAAGGTCATCCGTAAAATGTTGCTTCATCGGCACAAAAGAAAGGCCTCTTTTCATTGAATTGTGACTGG
>JAAGEH010001416.1:0-17532 GCA_011751065.1 Lasiurus cinereus
GCCCACTCCAGTGTCCCAAGCTATGATGGATCCCTCAGCAATAGCTGCTTCCATGGAAAAGGCATTGAATCCAGGGTTTGGCACCTATAATAAACATTCATTAATCTTTAGCTTCTTCATGTCACTTAAAGCCACTAAAGCTTTTGGACTGTTCATTACCCACAAGAACATCTAGCCTGTCCTAATGGGAATGCATCCCCTATTCTACTCTCTAGGAGGCAGCAGAGCTTAACATTAGAAGCCAGGGATCTATCTGTTCTTAGAGACTCCTGGGTCTGACTTCCAGCCCTGCCTTTATTAACTCTACAATCAGCCAATTTACATTGAGTCTCTGAGCCTGGATTTCCTCCCCATGTCTGTCTTTTTTCCCTTATGAGACTAAGAGAATCAGTAGAAGGGATCTCAGAAAATCCCACAATCTTAGTGTCATAGTCAGGGTCCCCACCTTGCATTTATTTATTCCGATGATTTCTGAATAAAGTCGTCTGTTTCTTTTTTTCACATAGGTTAGTCTTTGAGTGATAAACATGCCTCCCCATTAAATAGATGGTTAAACCACCTCAGGTTGCAAAGACAAATGAAATAATAATGCAGGTAAAGCATTGAATCCAGGGCCTGGCACCTCTGGTAAACATTCAGTAACTTAGCTCCTTAATGTCACAACGTGTACTGACCACAGACAATGTAGGAACTGTAAATGTGTTGGATACAGAGTCTGCCTGAGGAAGGAAGGGTCCTGGGTTCAATTCCAGTCAAGGGCACATGCCCTGATTGCAGGCTCGATCCACAGTAGGACGCATGCAGGAAGCAGCCTATTAAGGATCTGCTCTCATCACTGATGTTTCTCTCCCTCTCTGAAATAAAAAAATATATATACTTAAAAGATCCATGTGAGAGAGACACATTAGCTGATTGTCTCCCACACTCACCCTGACCAGGGCATGGGGTCATGCTTGCATCCAGAAAATGCTCCCTTGACCTGAATCAAACCTGGAACCCTTTGGTCCAAAGGCTAATGCTCTATCCACTGAGCCAATTGGGCTAGGACGGGTCAATTCAATCTTAACACTATTCCTTTTCTAAAGATGTTTTTATTGATTTTCTAGAGAGAGGGAGAGGGAGAAACATCAAGGATGATCAGCCGCCTACTGGGATGGAGCCCCCAACCTGGGCATGTGCCATACCAGAAATGGAACCGGTGATCTCTTGGTTCATGGGTCCACTGCCACCCATTGAGCCACACCTGCTGAGTGATCTATTGTTTTCAATTTTTGAGTAATTACAGATTCCCCCCCATTTCCCCTTCCCTGCTCCCCCTTTGCCTTCCTCTACTCTGGCCCCATTGAAGGAGCTCACCACATTATAATATGTGTCACACACACACACACACACACACACACACACACACACATGCATGGGTGTATATTTATATGTGCATATACTTTATATCTATTTTAGACAAAGAGATAGAAACATCAATGAGATTGAATCACTGATTACCTGCCTTCCGCAAGTCCACTCCACACTGGAATTGAACCTCTAACGCACGGATGTGCCATGACCAGGAATAGAATCCTGACCTCTTGGATCATAGGCTGATGCTCAACCACTATAGGCCCCCCAGCTGGGTGCTCTGCTTCTGAAATATTTTTTTAAATGTGTATTTTCTGTTGATATTGTTGCAAATGTCTCCCATTCCCCCTGTGCATATATTTTTGGGGGATCTCTCCCAGTCCTCCTTCCCCAGCACCACTGCAGCACCACGCACCTTGTTCCTTCAGTTCCTGGGCTGTAGAGCTAGGCCTCTACTGGGCTGTTGAGAAAACTACATTACCCAGAAAGCAATGCACATAGAGGGCCTCCGCATCCAGTTAGGGCGGGACTTCCCCTTGTCTTCCTCCTAGGGGACATTTTGACTTTTTGGAACTGTTTATGCACTCACTGACTTCAGCGCGCCTATCACCGGAAGGAGGAGGTGAGGAAGGCGGCGTCCCGCCGGGCAGGTGTGTCTGAGGCTGGTGACCCCCAACCGGCGGGACTGGGGTGTCCGTGCCTCCCGCCTCCTCTCCACGGACAGAGCTCCCTCAGCGTCACCCATCGACCCTCCAACCTCGGTTCCGGCGCCGCTCTGGCCCCGCAGCCCAGGTCGCAGCGCCCAGAGCAGTGAGAGCCCGTGGGGGACAGGGGGAGGGGAGGAGGGCGGCGGGCTGCGAGGCCGCCGGGGAAGGCCGTGGGGGGACGGAGTGGGACGGGGAGCCAGGCCTGGTCTGTGTCTAAAGGCGACACAGAGGGAGAGGGGTTCCCGGGAGGAGGTTCACTCTCCTCGGGGAGCCGGGCTGTGGGGGTGAACAGCAGAGGGACAGGGAGCCCCGAGGGAGACGGGCATCACCGGCCCCGGGGCTGGGCCAGGGCCCTGAGCAGCCTGAGCCCCTGGGTCCTGGCGGTGGGTGCCGGGCCCTCAACAGACCCTCAGTTCCCACAGGTTCCTGCGGGTGCAGCGCCTGAGGAGCTGGTCTGTGGGCTGATGTCAGGGCCTCACACTCACGTGGCCTCTGAGATAGGGGGGTCCTGGGACTACCCAGACCGTCTTCTCGGGGCACCTTGGACCTGAGGAACTTGAAGGGACACCAAGCCCAGAATCCTAAGCCCAGTTCAAGGGTCATAGGAGAGGTACCTGATTTTGGCAAATAGTGGAATTGTGGGTGATAGGTCTTTCCATGTATGAGTTCCAGAATTTGCAAAGGCTTGACGTGAAGACTAACATGATTCAGGGTCAAGCAGGGGTTCATTTTTTAAAAATAGCGATTGGAAACAGTGGGACAGGAATCAAGTCTAGTGGAGCTTTGTGACAACTTGGGTTTCTGTTCTGCTGGTGGTGGGATCATTGGGGTAATTGGAGCAGTAGAGCAGATGATCTGCCCCAGTTCTCATTGGACTCCCCATGACTGCAGCATGATGCACAGTATGGGTGTGAGGAAGTTGGTAGGAAAACGACAATGGAAGCTGCTGTGATGGCCTTGGTGAGTGTGATGGTATCTGGAGTACAGTGGTGGTTGTGGATGTGGAAGAAGCAGTTACAGTATGGATCATTGTTTTAGGTGTGGCCACCTGGATTTTCTAATTTTGAAGGTTACAGAGTGAGGTAAGAATCAGAGAAGATGTAATGCTTTGGATTTAGCTCCTGGTGTGAAAGCACCATCAAGTGACATGGAGAAATTCATAGTGGGGCAAGTCATGTTCATGAGGAATATAAAATCTTCTATTTTTTTCCTATTAGAGTATGAGATATTTCAGAGACCAGTTCATGACATTCTGGAACTCCGAGGAGTAGTTCAAGATGAAGACTACTTAAAAAATTCGTAAAGAGTATGGACCAGGGTGGAATTGTAGATCACCTTTTTATTTTATTTTATTGGAGGTTGAAGAATAATTTTAAAAATATGAGACGGTGGCTGGTGCGTATTTACTTCTTAATCACTCACCAGGATTTCTTGTGACCCTTTGTGTGGCCTGGTGTGTTGCATCCTGTTTGGTTGACTTACTTGTGGGCCAGAGTGGGTATCTGTGAGACTCACAGGGTGTGGGGTGCAGAGCCATCGGCATTGGGAGTTGAGTACTGAGGGCTGTGAGTGTTGAAGGGACATCAAGTGCAGCAGCAGTAGAGGTGGGCTCTGGAAACCTGAGATCTGATGTGGTTCTCAGTCGGTGAGGTGGAAGGAAACAAAGTTTGGAGGGAGGCCTTCAAAGCAGAATTGAAGGCTGTATCTTGGATGTGGGCATTGGGAGTCAGGTTAGTACTTGATACTGTTTGAACTTGCCATGCATTCTCTGGAACACACACGCTGACTAATGATTAAGACCAAGGAGATGCCTATGGAGCTGGGGCTACTGGAGTGCAGGTGTGAGAGAGGTGTGGGAGGAGGACTGATGTGCTCTTGGAGATGGAGTGTGAATTCATAGCCACAAGTCCCTGATATTGACATGGAAGGATTGAAGGTTGAGTCTATTCTGGTGATAACTGAGTGTTACAACATGTGGAAATTTAGGGTACTTCCTGAAAAGATGAGTGTTGTGGCATTACATGCCAAGTCCAGAATTTAGGTGTCATATAGATGCACCGCTACCTGTTGTTGTTGGCTAATGCAGTGATCAATAGGAATGGGATAGGATACATCAGTGTCACCTGGGCTTGAAAATTTCTGTTGGCTTGGGGATGGGAGGAGGGTAAGAGAGAAATACATTGAGTTAGAATGTTGTAAAGAAGGGGATTAGGAACATCTCTTCATGGCATATATGTGTTTCTTTGAATTTGTGACTGGAAAAGAAGGTGTATGAGAGAAGTATGATAAAAAGAATTATGTGGGGCTAGTGGCAGCTCTAGCGGTGGCTGAGGCTGCTGAGGTGGCATGGGGGGAGGGGGAGGAAGGAGGTTTGTTGGGAGGGATGGCCCTAGCGCTGCAGCCACAGTGGCAGGAACTGGTGCCTGAACTGGAGAGACTGGGCTGCCAGAGATGCCGCTTGCTCCTCCCCTCCCTGCCACTATTCCAAAGAGGATTCCTGTATACTTCATAAGTGCTTGAGGAAGAATGGTGAAGTGTTAGATAGGAAGAAGCCTCCATCTCAGAGCTGCATGTGTAGTTACTATTGAAGGAAATGCCTACCTAATTTAATAGTCTTGGTGTGTTTAAAATTTTCGAGTTTGCAAATAAGCATATTAAGTCTACTGATGGAACCTTCGGGCAGTGAACAGTTTATATGAGTACCCTGATCCTGGAGGCAAATCTCAAGATTCAGAGACCAGAAAGCAGACAGAATCTGAACCAAAGACGTCTAAAATGACTCACGGTGCTTTGGAGAACATTAATGTGATTGGCCAAGGCTTGAAGCATGTCTACTAGCACCAGCACAGGAGTTCATCTGTGTCTCCACATGATGTGCAACAAATTCAGGCAGATCCTGAACCTGAAATGGATCTGGAAAGCCAGAACACATGTGCAGAGTTTGATGGTGTCCCCACCCACCCCACAGTTCTGAGCCGTGTCCTGCATCAGATCCAAGTGCCACCCAAGATGAAGAGAGGGACGAGCTTGCATCGTAGGTGGGGAAAGCCAGAGGCTGCAAAGGAAAGGCCCCAAATCAACAGGAAATCTGGCCAGGAGATGCCAACTGTATGTAGCCTGGCCGACCCAGGTCTTCTTCCACTCCTGATGCTCCTACCAACCCTTCTGTTATGGAAATAGCTTGTGCTGCTGCTGCTGCTGCTGCATGTCTTCCAGGGGATGAGGCAACTATAGAGCAGTTTGAACGGTTGGAAGTCAGCAGCATCGCTCAGACTTCCAGTGCAGTGGCCTCCAGCACTGATGACAGAATGCACATAGACTCTGTGGACCCTCAGAGTACAAAGGCTGCTATCTCTCACCTGCAGCAGAAGATCCTGAAGCTCACAGAACAAATCAAGATTGCACAAACAGCCTGGGATGAAAACGTTGCTGAGTACTTGAAGCTTGCCAACAGTGCAGATAAGCAGCAGGCTGTCCTCATCAAGCAGGTCTTTGCGGAGAAGAAGAAGAACCAGAAATCTGCCCAAATATCCTCCAGCTACAAAAGAAGCTGGAGCACTACCACAGGATCTCCAAGAAGTGGAGCAGAATGGGATCCCCTGGCAGCCAAAGGGTGTCTTCAGGGACATGCACCGAAGTTTGAAGGATGTGGGAGCAAAAGTGACTGGCTTCAGTGAAAGTGTGGTAGACAGTGTCAAAGGTGGACTTTCCAGCTTTTCCAGCTAACTCATTTAGCAGCAGGGGTAGTGGTCTCAAAGCCCAGAGAGATAGCTTCATTAATTTGAAATAAATTTGGCAGTGTGACAACATCCCTAACCTGTAAGACTCTTTGGAAGAAGGATAGGTGGATGACGGGAAGGCTTTAGGAGAGATTTCAAACTTTCAGTCAAGCCCAAAATATGGTAGTGGAGAAGATTGTTCTAGTGCCACTTCAGGATCAGTAGGAGCCAACAATACCACTTGAGACATCGCTATAGGAGCATCTCGTTCCAAAACAAACACTCTGGACATGCAGAGATTAGGATTTGATGCACTATTACATGAGATACGGGAGATCTGAGAAACCCAGGCCAGGCTAGAGGAATCCTTTGCGACCCTCAAACTTTATCAGAGGGACTTTTCATTAATAATGTAGGCTTTCCAGAAAGAGCGATATAGATGTGAACCATCTATATAGAAGAAGAACTAAACGACCTAACAGAGCTCCATCAGAATGAAATCTTGAACTTGAAGCAGGAATTGGCCAGCATGGAAGAGAAAATTGCCTGTAAGTCCTATGATCGGGCCTGGGGACATCCAGGAGGCTCTGGAGGCATGGCAGACTTTCATCTCCAAGATCTTTGTCTCTACAGTAGCCAATTGCATGGTTCCTTTTACGAAGACTTGCAACAGGACGTTTAGCACTTTATTTTGACCACTCATGCTAATGCTGAAGGTATGATTGCTTTTGAACCTGGTCACTTAACCTAGGCTAGGATACAAGAGTGAGAGCATCATGCCCCAAAGGATCACTGCATAATCCCATTACAGTATTTTGAAGTAGCCCACCAAATACTTAATTTTAAGCAAAATCTCATGGCCACACTATTAAGATTTTTATAAAAACATACATAGTCATCAATTAAAAACAAAACAAACGAACCTGAACAGCATACTTGAGGAATGTAATACTCAAACTCTCAGTTCTTCTTTATGGTTTCTAATAGGATTTTTAATTGTTAATATTATGGGGTGCTTTGTGTGTGTGTGGTTTTTTTTTTGTTTTGTTTTGTTTTTTGAAAGGGATGGGAGGTCTTTTACTTTTCCTTTGAAATAAAGAAATGAGGTTTTTAAATGAAAGCAAAACAACAACAAAGAATTATGTGGGACAGGTAGCGCAAAGTGTTGGCCTCAGCACCCTAGGATTGGAATAGAAATTGTGATGAGTTTTTCGGAGTTTTGAAAGGAGAATCTGTTAGACAACAAGGATATTTCTCCATGAGACCAGTGTCAAATCACTCACCTCTCTCTTTATGGCCAACATTTATTTGTCCCCTCTGTTGGTGACACCCATTGCTTTGGCTCTAATTTGAGGCCCTAAGGTTAGGTACCATCAGTCTGGCATCTGCTCTATTGCTGTGGGAAGACACAATACCAGTAGGAGTATAAAGAGAGAGTGGCTGGTGGATGGACTGGAGAGTGGGAAGTATGGCGAAAGTACAAGTCCAGGAGAGAAACTTATTATAGACTGAACTGTCCCAATTACAACAGGAAATGGACTTTGAGGACGTGGCCATTGCCTTTTCTCAGGAGGAGTGGGAGCTTCTTGATGAGGCTCAAGAGACTTCTGTACTGTGATGTGATGCTGGAAGTGTTTGCACTTGTCTTATCTGTAGGTAAGATCTTTTTTTTTTAATATATTTTTTTTGTTTTTTTGTGTTTTTTTGTGTTTTTTTTTTTTTTACAGAGAGGAAGGGAGAGGGATAGAGAGCTAGAAACATAGATGAGAGAGAGACATCGATCAGCCGCCTCCTGCACACCCCCTACTGGGGATGTGCCCGCAACCAAGGCACATGCCCTTGACCGGAATCGAATTTGGGACCTTTCAGTCTGCAGACCGATGCTCTATCAACTGATATAAACCAGTTTCAGCTGTAGGTAAGATCTTGATATTGTCCCAGTTTTGTGAGGTGATGCCCTTTCTTCCTTTTTCTCAAAACAGCTTTCTCTCTTCCTCAGCCTAACCATGAGTTCTGCTGATTTCTGCCCCTGTCTTATCAAATGAACTGTGGCTACCATTGCTGAGCTTTGTGGAGATCCCTGTCCATTGGACTCCAAGAACATTTCTGACATCCATTGCCTTAAAGTGCCGAAAATGTCTAAGAAGCAGGAGTCTTATAGGCCACTTAATGGGTCCCATCTTCCTCTTCCTCTCCTTGGGAGGGTGACAATACTCAAATTTATTCACTTCTCCCCCCTTCCTCGAGGGCAGTGATTCTCAACCTTCCTAATGCCGCAACCTTTTAAGACAGCTCCTCATGTGATGGTGACCCCCAACCATAAAATTATTTCTGTTGCTACTTCATAACTGTAATTTTGCTACTGTTATGAACTGTAATGTAAATATCTGATATGCAGGATGTATTTTCGTTGTTACAAATTGAACATAATTAAAGCATAGTGATTAATCATAAAAACAATATATAATTATATATTGTGAAATATTTATTTCTAATTACAAATAAGTGAAATTTTTTGTCTTGAATCATGGTGTAGCATAGGTAACAGTCTTCATTATAACAACAGTAAACTACATTGCTACACTTTGCTACACCGAGGAGCGGTCTGTTGGTTCCTAAGACCATGGGAAATTTGTGTTTTCTGATGGTCTTGTGCGACCCCTGTGAAAGGGTCATTCGACCCCCAAAGGGGTCGCGCCCAACAGGTTGAGAACCGCTGCTCTAGGGAAAGGTGCTTTATGACACCCTGTGCCAGGTTATGTTCTTCACTTCCATGATCCATGGGCTATTTTTTCAAGACCCTTCTTCAGTTGTTGTTTGTAATATTACTTTAGCCGAGGACTATTGTGGGCCAAAATGCTCTGGGCCAGAGCTGGCTACTCCCCTCCGTTGTGTTTCATTAATACTTGGAATATTTTGGTTAATACATTGGTAGAGTAGATTGGGGAAAAACCTGGTTTCCTCACAGGGTGAACATGTAAGATGATGTCAGAGGAGATATGGTCATGCTCAGTGACAAGTAGAGGAAGGTATATCATTATGGTGATGGTCAGATGGTACCAGGGACCATCTAATTTCCATCATGATTTAGGGATAGGTCCCACTGGCTACCCCCCATTTCTATCTTTTTTTCCCATACTTGACACTTTGATGATTTTCATTTTATCTGTGACTTCCTGGCATTTGGCTACCTTTACCTTTGTCACTTTTTGCATCACCCATTCCTTTGAACTGCTCCCTCTGCATATTTGGCTACATGGACCTGCTCATGTGTTATGAGGTTCACATAACTGCTTAAGTAGTCCTCAAATGCCTGCTAATCACATATTGAATTTTACTTGGAATAAGACATAACCAGCCTTCTGCACAGCTTGCCCCTGTCATCAGCAGACCAAGCCCTACTGATCAATCTTAGCAGATGATTGAACTGGAAATGCATTTTCTCTTTCATGTGGTCCTTGCCATCTATGCGTCATGTATTTGGTGAGTTCTTCCTATTTTGTTAATTTCAAAGGCCCAGACCATCACAACAACCTCTTATTAATCTTTGCTGCCTCTTATTTTCAGACAGTTGCAGATAACCCATGTATTATCTGCAAAACACTTTAGCAATAGGACTTGCCCTGTCAGCACCATAACATTCAGTTTCTCCTCATTTTTTTCTTTTCAGGTTGTTTGCATAAAATGGATGATGAGGAAGTCTGTCCTGAGAAGACCATATCTATACAAGGAAAGTCACAGGCCAGGGTTTCTAAGTCAGCTCCAGTATACCAAAGTACCGTCCATCTGTGTAAGCAGTGTGTTTCAGTGTTCAAAGATTTTCTACACCTGAGTGAGTCACAGGCAGCAGACTTTGAGCAGAAAACCTTCAGTGACCCATATGTAAGAGACTTTTGTTTCAGTGCAAACCCTCACCAGCAAAAGAGGGACACCGGTGGAGAGAAACGCTGGAACGAAGCTGTGGACAGGGCCTCATTTGTGAACAAGTTCAGCTTCTACTTCATAGGGCTGATTTCAACCAATAGGAAGGTTAGGGAAGACTTCCCAGCCTTATCAGACCTTCTCCAGCCACAAGTCCCTCTCAAAACTGAGGACCCACACAGTGACATTGAGATTTCACAGGAATATTTTGGAGGGAAAAGTCTTCACCAGACTTGTAACTGTGATAAATTTGGCAGGCAAAACGACAAAGTTGTTCAGCATCAGGGTGACTGCTCTGGAGAAGTGAAATATGAGTGTAGCAAATATGGACAAGTTTTTAAACGAATATTTAACCACAGTCGACATGGAAGAATTCACACTAGAGAAAAGCCCAATGAGTGCAGTGATTTTGGGAAGTTCTTTGGAGAAAGGTCCGACCTCATTTCACACCATAGAGTTCACACTGGGGAAAAGCCAAATGAATGTAGTGATTGTGGAAAGTCCCTCAGGCAAAGCTCTGATCTCATTAAACACAATAGTTTCATACCAGAGAAAAACCCGGTGTGTGTTCTGATTGTAGGAAATCTTTTAGGAGAAATAATGAGCTCCTTAAACTCAAAAGAGTTCACACTGGAGAACAACCCTATGAGTGTACTGATTGTGGGAAGTCCTTCTGGAGAGGTTGTTACCTCTCTAAACACAAGAGAATTCACACTGGAGAAAAACCTTTTCAATGTAGTGATTGTGGTAAGTTCTTCAGACAAAAGTCTATCCTCATTCGACACCACAGAGTTCACATTTGAGAAAATGATATGAGTGTTCTGTTTGTGGGAAGTCTTTCAGGAGAAAGTGTCTCCTCTCTGAACACAGGAGAATTCACACTGGAGAAAAACCTTTTGAATGTAGTGGTTGTGGTAAGTTCTTTAGATGAAAGTCTACCCTCATTCAACATACAGAGTTCATAAAGGACAAAAGCTGTATGAGTGTAGTGAGTGTGAAAAGTCATATGTCCAAAGGAATTCACTTATTCTACACCACACAGTTCACACTGGTGAAAAACCTTATGAGTGTAGTGAATGTGGGAAATGTTTTAGAAAAATTAGCCTTGTTACACATCTAAGAATTCATATTGGAGAAAAGCTTTAACTGTTCAGGGGATGTTTTATCTTTCTCACTCTACAACACTGGAGGAGACTTAAATCCATTTACCTGAATATAAACCCCTTTTATATGAACATACGCTGTGTGCAGTTCCTCATATGCTTGAGGTACAGTACAAGTGAGGCTTGAAGGAGCTGCATTGCACTTGCTAACTTGCTGAGGACTCCTACTTCATTGATGTCACTGAGAGTATTTGTGGATGAGGTGACCTCCTTTAACACCTGGCTCACCTGAAGAGTGTGTATAAGTCACCACCCCTGCGTGCTCAGGTAAAAGGCATTCCGTGTTCTCTCTTATGTTTAAGTGAATTATGAATACTCTGAGCTCTTGCCCAGATCTTCATTCTCTTCTCTCTGACTAGGAAATGCACCTGACTCAGGATTTGTCCAAAGCCCCCACGCTCAGCTAAGAAGTGCTACTTTTTAGGGACATTGTGGCTCTCATCTTCAGTTGTGATGAAGTGGTAGAAACTGATTACTGTACACTGCTCTTTGATGTTTTTGTAATCGTGATTTTGCTTTTGTACCTTTAGTTCTGTTGGTTCTAGTCACTGTCTGGATTGATTTGAAAGCATAGTTGTGATGTGTCAGCATGGAGAGTTAACTGATATTTTGGGGATCTCAAACTTTCTGTGTTTTAGAAAGAATAGCTTGATGGCAGAAAATACCTCTTTGTCCAATATTCTTTGCAATATTGCCCAAGGCCTTGAAATAAAGACCACATGAATTTGTGGTTGTATTATGCAGGTTTGATCCCCAACTCACCATTTTGGCACCTGTGGGAGGCATCCAGTCATTGTGTTTCTCTTTTTCTCTCATTTCCCTCTCGCCCTCTCTCTCTAAACAAAAAACAAAACAAAAAAAACATCCACTCTTCGCTGAGATAGGGCTCTGCCAACACTGCCCACCTTTGCTCACTCTCTTCTTCCTTTTCCCTGGATGTTCCCCCTGCAGCTGGGCACGCTGTGTCCTGCCCAGGAGCTGGCAGAGAGGAGCTCAAAGCAGTTCTGTGGGAGAGATTAGGTTTCTGTGTCCACCTGAGATGAGTTGGCCACAGCTTTTTTGTTCCATCCAGAGATGTCTCTAGTCTGCACTCCCCATTCCCAAGCCCCTGGCTTGCTGCAACTGAATCTACTTTCTCTGGCAGAAGGTCCCTGAAGCTTTGAGCCCCGAATCAGTTCACCTTTAGAAAAGTCCACCTCTAGGCAGACCACATACACCCCTGAGTCCCATTGATGTATTTTGAGTCTTTTTAAATTTTATTTTGTGGGTAATTTTCTACTTGGATTTTATTAAAGATAAAGCACACATCCTCTCCATCCTCACTTACCTGCCATCCTGCAGGTTTTATGAGTTTTCCAGGAAATTGGTGCTGTTTATTTTCACTGGTGAGAACATTCTGCAAAACAAGCCTTCCCAGCAGGAGAGGGTTGGTCTTAGCATAATAACACATTGCAGGATGCATTCTGGTAAGTGCACGCTAACCACCTAATCATGGTTTGCTCAGAGCAGGCTCCTTCACTGTAGTGAGATGAGAGACCCTGGGTTCTGGGGGACAGTGTGATGCTGGTGTGTGTGGTTGATAGGGGCCTTGGATTGGTGCAGGTGTTTCCTATCAGCATATGGGTCAGTTTCATTGAGAGGGAGGGCTGCAGGGAAGTTCCAGTAATGAGAACTTGACTCAGTCTGGATAGTGCTAGTGGAGTACAGCCCACAAATAAGGGGGCAGGGTAGCTTTGACAGGATCTCAGGGAAAGTGAGGCAAGGGTAGCAGTGGGGTCTCCCTGTGGAGTCTGGGAAGGGGTGACAGACTCCATATGGAAGGCTGTGGGAAGCATCACTGCTCATTTGGGAGGCCACCTTGGCTGCTTTGGATAACTTGGATCAGAAAGGGGGTCATGGCTGGGCTGTAAGCTCTGTGAATGGACTTGCCCTTCCTCTCAGGAGGCCTCCCAGTTTATCTTAAACCCCAGGCTGCCTTTGCAAGATCTTATGTGGGGAACCTTCAGCAATATCACTGCCCAGCAGGAAATTGACAGTACTAAATGCAAATAAAGATCCCAGTGGCTTAAATATTTCTGCTTCTTTATGATTAAAAGAGTATCTGTAAGGTAATCACCACAAAGAAAATGACAAATACATACATTTACAAGAGGCCATTAATGATGGTAAACTTCCATAGAACTTCAAATATCTGCCAGCAGTAGCTGGTATGGCTTAGTGTAGACAGCCATCAGCCTGGAGACTGAAGGGTCTCAGGTTTGATTCCACTCAAGAGCACATGCCCTGATTGTGGTTCAATCCCCAGTTGGGAGCATGTAGCAGGCAGTCATCAGTGATTTTTCTCTCTCCCTCTCCCTTCCTGTCTGAAATATATTTTAAAAAACATTGCCAAAAGTGGCAATAACAGGATAGAACATGCATTAGATGAAATATTTGAGACTGGAGGCCTGGTGGATGAAATTCATATACCTGGCGGGGGGGGGGCGTGGTGGAGGGGGAGGAGGTCGGTGTCCCTCAGCCCAGCCTGCACCCTCTTCAATCTGGGATTCTGTTCCCAATCCAGCACTGCTGTCTCCCAACCACTCACCCCCCTCTGCCTGATTGCCCCTAACCTCTTCTGCCTGCCAGCCTGATCACCCATAACTGCCCTACCCTGCAGGCCTGGTTGCCAACAACTGCCCTGCCCTGCTAGCTCAGTCACCCATAACTGCCCTCGTGCAGGCCCGGTCACCCTTAACTGTCCTCCCTTCTAGGCCTGTCCCGCCCAACTACCCTACCCTGAAGACCTGGTTATCCCCTACTACCCTCCCTAGCAGTCTTTGTCCCCCTAACTGCTCTCCCCTGCTGCCCTGGTCTATCCCAACTTTTCTTCTCTGCTGGCCCAGTCACCCCTAACTGTCCTCCCTGTTTGACAGATTTCCCAAAACTGCCCTCCCCTACAAGCCTGGGTCCCCCCCAACAACTGCCCTCCATTGCTGGCCTGGTCTCTCCCAACTGCTGATGTGGTCACCCCTAACTTCCCACAACTGCCCTCCCCTGCAGGTCATCTTTTGGCAACCATCTTTAACCATATGGGGCAGCCATCTTGTGACTTGGAGTGATGGTCAGTTTGCATATTACTCTTGTTAAATAGGATAATGAGGAGCCTTAGATGTTTGCACTACATCTGTCTCCAAAAATCATCCTTACAAATCCTACATCAGTCTCTATGTGGACTTGGAGGTAGTGTCTGCTTTAGGAAGAAATGGTAGGTGGCTGGCCATGCTTTTAGACATTAGAAATGTGGTTTCTCTAGAAAAGCACAGTTTCTAGTTGCCCGTGTGTGTACCCACTCCAGTGTCCCAAGCTCTGATGAAATCCCTCAACAACAGCTGCTCCCCTGGGAAAGGTATGTTTATCTTCAAAGACTAACTTAGGTTCAAAAAAGAAAAAGAAGACTTTATTCAGAAATCATCGAATTTTAGTGCTTAAATAAATGTAAGGTGGGGATCATGACTATGACATGAAGAGTGGGGTGTTTACTAAGATCCGTGCTACTGATTCTTTTAGTCAATTATGGGAAAGAAGACAGACTTCTGAGTTCAGAATATTCTGATAACTTCTACAGAGATGGCTCCAGAGCTCACACTGTTTTTGAAAATTCAAAACCTTAAATTGTGTTTTTTTATCTTTTTAAATTCTCATCGGAGGATAGGTTCATTGATTTCAGAAAGAAAAAGAGCAACAGATCAAAAGGAACATGGATGTGAGAGGAAACAAGGATTGGTTGCCTCCCATAAATGACTCGTTCAGGGATGGAATTCCCAACCTAGGCATGTGCCTTCACCAGGAATCAAACCTGCTTGTTTATTTCAGTGGATGTATGAAAAGAAGCTCCCAAGTTTCTGAGCCATATTGCCAGGGCTGCACCTAAATTATCATCAATTCCTTCAAGACAGTGAATTAGTATCACTCAGCATTTGGGGGAGTGTTTGTTTTGCATATTGTATGTTGGTTGTATGTGTGAATTTACTTCCCCTGTGAGTCTTCCTAATTGTTTCTGTGTCTTTTTGTGTCCTCTTTGTGTCTTTGTTCTGTGTCTGTATAAGTCTTCTAGGGGAGTGTGTATGTGTGTGTCGATTGTGTGTGGATATGCCCTGTGGTACATGCTGGGAGACCCTGTGTTTTCTCATCTGTGTGTGGCTGTGTGTATGTTTCCATCAAGGTGTTACTGGTGTCTACAGCGTGGTTCCCAGTGAGCCTGTCCATAAGTTCTGGACCTAAGTGTCCAACATAGGCTGTGAGTGCTCTGTACATGAGTATGTCCCTGCTTCTGTTTTCTGTATGTTTTCCTGTGAGTATGTGTAGCTGTGCACCCCGGTAACAGGTAGCTGCAGAGGCAATATCCCGAGGGGTGATGGTAAGGATAATATGTTCTTCCTTGACCTGTAGGCTGATCCCCATCTGTCCTAGTCCTTCAGCCTCTGGTGACCCCTGGGGATCTCATCTCAGGCACCACGGGTGGATGAAATGAAGATTTAGGTTATAGAACCCTAGGATAGGGGAAGGTGGAGACTTGGGTATGACTCTGATGTCAGAAATAACTTATAGAATGTGGATGTGCTGTTATGGAAAGACTCTAGGTTTGTGAGAGGGACTGGGAGAATCCTGGTTTCCTGGATATGAATGGGTGGTACATCGAGAGAGCTGAAAGGAAAGGTTGCTGGGTTCTTGAGTCCCCTTTGCAAATCAGAAACTGGATACCCATGGAGAGGACTGGGAGTCCTTTGGGTTCTTATCCCTGAAGAAAAAGTCACCCACTTGCCCATGGGAAATCTCAACTGACAAGTAATAGAGGAAGGTGTCTGTGTTGAGCATCACTTCCGGACCTCTGATCTCTAATGACCTACTGAATGTGCATGGTCACCAGGTAACACTGGAACCAGGAGACAGAATAGGCTCATTGATCTCTGCAGCGGTGATGCAGAAAACATGAAGGGACCACATTTAGAGCTGTTTCCTGCACAGGATGAATGGAAACCACAGAATCACCATGGATATTAATGTCAGCGTTTTTCCAATCAACCCCACCTGATGGAGCACTCACCTGGGCAATGCAAATCACAAAGAGGCTTGGAGATAGAGTAGTGTCTGCTGTGAATATAAAGACATGGGACACTGGAATGTGTGTGGTCCAATAATCTTCCCAGTCAACTCCCTTAACATATGCTCTTCACGCCCATCACAGTGGGGGAGTCCAGGCAGCAGGGAGTTAGTTACCCACGGTCACATTCAGAAGTGGCTTCTGAGTTTTCTGCCATTGACATCTGACCAAACTCTTCTGAAGTTCACTGCGAGGAATCTTGGGTTTTGGCCAGATTGGGGACAAAGTCTCTGTAGAGAAGGAGAAAGCAAACCATCCTGACTGACTTCCACTGACATTTCCTTCGAATCCCCACCCCTCTCCTTTGTCCCTGAGCAGCCTCCAAGGGTGGCTGGCACTATGTGCTCACCTTACTGGGGCCCAGGTAGGTTTGGCTCTGCTATTGACACCCTGATGTTGGCTGCAGCCAGTGATATGCTTTGACCAATGAAATGAGGTGGGAGTCAAGCCTGTTACCTCTAACAGGATTGTCTGGAACCAGGAAGGCAGCCCTCTATGTCCGTCTCTGACAACACTCAGAAGAAACCTTCACGTTAGCTCTCTTATTCTGATTCCAGGAGAACAAGGATGTTCATGTGCTGTGAACAAGAAACATACCTTCTTTACTGGAAGCCACTAAAGCTCTAGTGCTGCTTCTAACCCACAATAACATCTAGCCTGTCCTAATGGGAAGGCATGCCCTATTCTACCCTCTAGGAGGCAGCATAGCCTAACATTAGTAGCCAGCGCTCTGTTGTTAGACACCTGGGTTTGACTTCCAGCTCTGCCTTTATTAACTCCACAATCAGTCCATTTATATTGAGTCTCTGAGCCTGGATTTCCTCCCCATAAAATAGATTGTTAAACCACCTCAGGTTGCAAAGATGATTAAATGAAATAATAATGCAGATAAAGCATTGAATCCAGAGCCCGGCACCTGTAGTAAACATTCAGTAAACATTCTTAATGTCACAACGTGTACTGAACCACAGAATATGTAGGAACTGTCAATGTGTTGCTTCAGTATTCTTTGAAAGTTTATTTTTAAACAAACAGGGTAGGATCACTTACATGATCTCGTAGCCTGCTTTTTCTCTTAATAATATATTTTGATGTTAAAAGAAAAAACATGGAGTGGCTCATTTTATTGAGAGTAGTCCCATGCCCAGAAAGATTCCTGGTTCAACTCTTATTTGAGGGCACCTGCTGTGGTTATGGGCTGCATCCCATTAGAGAATAATGTAGGAGACAGCCATTCTCTCCTTCTCTCTGTAAAATCAATTAAACTACCTTTACATATATTTTTTCAGTTAGATTTGTAATCTTCAGAAATAATTGAAATAATACTTTTCACCTGAGGGAGCATTCTAGGCATCACAGATTCTGAAATGTTTCCAAACAAGAGTTTAGTTTTATAGACAACACTTCAGAAACCGGTGACCAGCCCTAAAACATGAAGTTATCAGTTCCCAGTGTCACTTGGATGACCCAGAACAATAGTCTCTGTGGTCAATGAGTGACTGGGATCCTATTGCCCCATGTGCAGC
>JAAGEH010001417.1:0-12667 GCA_011751065.1 Lasiurus cinereus
GGGCCATGGCGCTGCTGCGGGACGTGTCGCTGCAGGACCCGCGGGACCGCTTCGAGCTGCTGCAGCGCGTGGGGTCCGGCACCTACGGCGACGTCTACAAGGTGCGCCGCGCGGCGGCCGGGCGGGGAGCGCGAGGAGGCGGCCGGTCCCGCCCCCCCTCACGCCGCTGCTCCCGCTCTGCCCGCAGGCCCGCGACGCCGTCACGGCCGAGCTGGCCGCCGTGAAGATAGTCAAGCTGGACCCCGGTGAGGGCGCGGGCCGGGGGCGGGAGGAGGAGGGCGCGGGGCCGGCGCGGGGCGGAGAGTGGGCACCCGCAGCCCCGGAGCGGCCGTGCGGGAGGCCGTGTCCCCTGGCTCCGCCCCGGCCTGAGCGCCGTGGACCTCTGAGGGCGAGGGCGCGGGGTCCGGGCGCTCCCCCCCCCCCAGCCTCCCCGCCCCCCACAATGCCCGGTGCTCCCCAGGGGACGACATCAGCTCCCTCCAGCAGGAGATCACCATCCTGCGCCAGTGCCACCACCCCAACGTGGTGGCCTACATCGGCAGCTACCTCAGGTGAGGCTGCTGCCCGCCCCCCAGCCCGCCCCCGGGGCCCGCCCTGTGCCCACCGGCCCTGTGTGTCCCCCCAGGAACGACCGCCTGTGGATCTGCATGGAGTTCTGCGGAGGGGGGTCCCTGCAGGAGATTTACCACGGTGAGGGCCACAGGGCCGCCGCCTCCTCCTCCCCACCCTGCACCCCAACCTGTGGCAGGAGGGCCAAGCTGTGGGGCCCCCCCTCCGCCACCTCCGGCTGCGTGACCTTGAGAGAACCCCTGTCTTCCCCTGGGTTCCCTGTCCCAGGCCGCCTGTGGCTTCCTGGCTGGAGGGTGGCCTGGGAGGGTCCGCGTCCCCCCAGACCTCCGTGCCCCAGCGCCTGCCCCTTCCATTTCAGCCACCGGGCCCCTGGAGGAGCGGCAGATTGCCTACGTCTGCCGGGAGGCGCTGAAGGTAGGTATAGCCAGGCCCGCAGGCTGCGCCCAGGAGCCCTGGGCCGGGAGCCCAGCTGACCAGGGGGGAGGGGGGGGGGGGGGGGGGGGTGGAGTGCCTCAGGCAGGGCTGGCCCAAGGGGCTGTGGGTCCTGGGAGCAGGGGCCCCAGCCCTGTTGCCGGAAGCAGCCCATTTCCCTCTTGGCTCAGCCACTTCCTGTTTGGGGAGAGGGGAGGAGGAAGCGGCTTGGGTGGGGGGCCCAGTCCTCAGAGAGGGTTCAGGAAAGGTGGGATGTCGCTTGGGGAGCCGCTCTCAGGGGCTCTTCTTCGTCCCCAGGGCCTGCACCACTTGCATTCCCAGGGCAAGATCCACAGGGACATCAAGGTAGGGGTCCGGCCTTGGGCGGTAGGGGAGGGGTGGAGGGAGGAGGAGGCTCTCCCGACCTCCAGAGGGGATTCTCTCTCTCTCTCCCCCTTCCTCCAGGGCGCCAACCTCCTCCTCACCCTCCAGGGAGATGTCAAGCTGGGTCAGTACCCGGGGACGCCATCAGGGTGAGGGCTCTGTGGGCGCGCCTGGACGTCGGAGAGCCTGGGTGTCCTTGGGCCAGTCCCTGTCCGGCTTGGGCCTCAGTCTCCCCACTGAGGAAAGCGGCAGAGTCCCCCCGCCCTCCTACACGTTGGACGTGGTGGGGTCCGCACAGAGTCCAGCCTGTGCCTGGCGCTTGGTCAGGGACTGAAGATGGCTGGCCTTCCCAGCAGGGGGCCCTGGCCTTGGCGGTCGAAGTTGAACTTGGTCTGCCTGTTGTCTGAACCCGGCGCCAGGTGCATCCTGCACCCGGGCCTCCGAGGTGGGTGGGGTATGGCCGCCGGAGGGCGGGTCCCAGGAGCCCTTTCTCCCCGCAGCTGACTTTGGGGTCTCCGGCGAGCTGACGGCCTCTGTGGCTAAGAGGAGGTCTTTCATCGGGACGCCCTACTGGTGAGGCTGCATCTCAGGCTGAGGGGATCGGGGCCCCAGGTGGGGTACCCGACCATCCCATCTGGGACCTCTACCCCCCCCACCCCCCACTCTAGGATGGCCCCTGAGGTGGCCGCTGTGGAGCGCAAAGGTGGCTACAACGAGCTGTGTGACGTCTGGGCCCTGGGCATCACCGCCATCGAGCTGGGCGAGCTGCAGCCCCCCCTCTTCCACCTGCACCCCATGAGGTCAGCCCAACACCGGCCCCTGGCCTGACCCCTTGGGCCCGGTGGGGCCTCGGCTCCTGACCTTCCGCTCTCCGTAGGGCCTTGATGCTCATGTCCAAGAGCAGCTTCCAGCCGCCCAAGCTGAGGGACAAGACTCGCTGGTGAGGCCCCGGTTCCTGGCCGGGTCCCCCCTTTCAGTCAGTCCTCAGGGGCGTAGAGGAGCCATCTGCCAACGCCCGGGGGGCAGCCTCCAGAGCCCTGCCCTCGGGAGTTCTGCAGGCCATTGGGGGAGGGGCCTGGGCCGCATCTGGGGGCCATGGCTGGTGTGGACAGAGGTTGTGGGTGGAGGAGTTTTCGTGTCGCCACAGCAGTGTTGCTCAGGCCGGCTGGCCCTGGTCTCGGCTGGCCCTTTCCCGGGCTGGCCCAGCAGATGCCTCTGGAGTGGCAGGATGCCTGGCATGAGGGCTGACCTGGGTCTGGGGCAGCGGTTCTCAACCTGTGGGTTGCAAACAGCTAGCAGGGTCTCCTAAGACCATCAGAAAACACAGATGTTTACATTAAGATTTATAACAGTAGCAAAGTACAGTTATGAAGTAGCGACAAAAATAATTTTATGGTTGGGGATCACCATAACATGAAAAACTGTATTAAAGGGTTGCGGCATTAGGAAGGTTGAGAACCACTGGTCTGGGGGCTCTTGTGTCCACTAGGACTCAGACTTTCCACCACTTCCTCAAGCTGGCCTTGACCAAGAACCCCAAGAAGCGGCCAACAGCAGAGAAGCTCCTACAGGTGGGAGGCAGGGGCCGGGGGCCGGGGCTCCCTGCTCGACAGCAAGGTCCCGGGGGCCAGAGACCAGCCTGAGCCCCCCTCAACCCTCCAGCACCCCTTCACCACGCAGCAGCTCCCCCGGGCTCTCCTCACGCAACTGCTGGACAAGGCCAGTGACCCCCACCTGGGCGCCCTCTCCCCAGAGGACTGTGATCTGGAGGTGAGTGGGGCTGGGGCTTGGGGGTCTTGGCCGGGCCTGGTTGTAGGGGGTGCAGGGGTGATCTAGGTCGAGGTCACTTTAACGTGAGTATTTTCAGCATCAGGAGCGTCCCTGCAGGTGAGCCACCCATTGGGCCTCTCCCCTGAGCCGGCCTGTCCCTCAAACCAGGTTCCTGCCCTTGACCCGGGCTGCCCATGACCCTCGCTCGGCCATCTTCTGCTTTCTGTGTGTTATTTCTGTGGCCAGTGAGTCGCTTCTGGGTGCTGGTTTTCTCCGTTATGCAGTGAAGGTGCCATTAACCTCACGATTGTCTCAGGGGGTGTGCGAGCACAGGGCGATGCAGTGAGGGGAGCGCTGGGGGTGTGCCCACTGTTTGTGTTCTTCCTTAGACCTATGACATGTTTCCAGACACCATTCACTCCCGGGGTCAGCACGGCCCGGCGGAGCGGACCCCCTCCGAGATCCAGTGTAAGTTGGAGACGGGGGTGGGGGCTGTGTGAATGGATTTTCTGGGGGGCTGTGTGTGGATTTGGTGGGAGGCTGTGTGAGTCAATTTTCTGGGGGGCTGTGTGTGGATTTTCTGGGGGGCTGGCTGTGTGAGTGGATTTGTGATGAGTCTGAGGGTAAGTCCCGAGTCTTCATTCCCCCCTAATCTTTGTACACTGGGCACCCCAGTTCACCAGGTGAAGTTTGGCGCCCCACGCAGGAAGGAAACGGACCCACTACCTGAGCCGGTGAGGCTGGCTGTGCGGGAGGGGGCTGCGGGGTGGGCTGGGTGCTGTGCGGGAGGGGGGTGCGGGGAGAGCTGGGTGCCATGGGAGAGGGCGAGCATCTCATCAAAGGGTCTTTGAATCGCTGGCCCTGAGTCTGGGAAAGCTGCCCACGCAGGTGTGCCCGCCCAGGGACCGGGGAGGCTGGGGGCTCCTTCGGGGGCCAGGTCCTGGGCAGTCACCGGAATGTGGCAAGGCGACCGCACCTTTCTAAAAAGTGGGCCCCCACCCCCCACTCTCAGCACAACCCTCTCTGCCTGTCGCTGGCTGGCTGACCGTCTCTGCTGCCTGCTGTCTCCCGTTACAGCGTCTCCTCGCTCCCGCAGTCCGAGTCTCTCTGCCTCGTTCTCCGCTGCTTGTCTGCTCTCCCGATCTCTGTGCCTCTCATTGTCTTCCTCTCTCTCTCTCAAGCCTAATGCTGTCTCACTCTCCACCTGTCTGTCTCCTCTCTCTCTCAAGCTTCTCGCCTATTGCTGTCTCACTCTCTACCTGTCTCCTTTCTCTCTCTCTCTCTCTCTCAAGCTTCTCGCCTATTGCTGTCTCACTCTCCACCTGTCTGTCTTCTCTCTCCCACCTCTCGATCGCCCCCTCACCTGCCTCTCTGTCTCTCCCCATCGTTCTGCCTCGGTCTCCCCCAGTGGGAAGAGGAGTGGACCCTGCTGGGAAAGGAGGAGCTGAGTGGGTGAGTGAGGGAGCGGGCAGCTGCCGGGGAGGCTGGGGGCGCGGAGAGGCTGCACTCTGACCGCCCCCCCTCCCCCCTCCAGGAGCCTGCTGCAGTCCGTCCAGGAGGCCCTGGAGGAAAGGTGAGGGCTGGGCTGGGGCGCGGGGGGCACAGTGGGGATGGGGGTGGGGTCACATCTCACACCGAATTCCCTCTGATTCCCGCCCAGGAGCCTGACCATCCGGCCGGCCTTGGAACTCCAGGTGCGGGCGGAGGGACGCCAGAGCTGGGGCGGTGGGGTAGTGAGACAGTGCTGTGGAGGGTACAGCTGGGGTGGGACCAGTTTACAGGGTGACCTGCTGACAGCTGGGATGGGCCCCCTCCCCCCCTCCCCAGGAGCTGGACTCTCCAGACGATGCCATGGGGACCATCAGGCGGGCCCCACTGGGACCACCCCCCCAGGAGCCTCCCGCCGAGGACCCTCTGTCCAGCCCCCCAGGTGAGCCCCGGTTCAGGGACCGGGAAGCAGGTCCGGGGCGGGAAGGGGGGGGCCTGGAATTTACCTGGGCCTGTGCTTGCAGGAACCCCACCCCGACCTCTCCCGGGCTCTGACAGCCCCCCGCCTCTCCCCACCGCCTGGGCCACCATGAAGCACCGGGCGGATCCTGAGGTGAGGGGCCGCCGAGGGACCGGGGAGATGGGGGGCCACACGGGGGCACCCCGTCCTGACTCCGCCTTCCCTCCCAGAGATCATCCTGCCACGGGCTGCCCCCGACCCCCAAGGTGCACGTAAGTGTCGGCCCGCCGCCCCCCCCCACCCCCCCCCCCCCCCCCCCCCGGCCCCGTGCCTCCCCACCGGCCTCTCGCCCCCCCCAGATGGGAGCCTGCTTCTCCAAGGTCTTCAATGGCTGCCCCCTGCGCATCCATGCCGCCGTCACCTGGATCCACCCCGGCACCCGGGGTAGGTGGGTGGGGGCGGGGAGGGAGCAGGAGTCGGGGACTCCCCCGCGTGGGCCAGGGCTCCTGACGGACCTCTGACCCTGGACTCGAACTGCAGACCAGTTCCTGGTGGTGGGGGCCGAGGAAGGCATCTACACCCTCAACCTGCATGAGCTGCACGAGGACACCCTGGAGAAGGTGAGGCCCAGCTGGCTGCGGGGGGTGCAGGCCGGGGTGCAGGGGGCCATGGGGGACCCAGGGTGCTGACCGCCCGCCCGCCTGTCGCTCTGGCCTGCAGCTGATCTCGCAGCGCTGCGCCTGGCTCTACTGTGTGAACAACGTGCTGCTGTCGCTCTCAGGTACACCTGGGGGCCGGCAGAGGGTGGGGCCGCGGGGGACCCCCGCCCGCCAGCGCCCTGAGCCCTGCCCCCCCCTCCTTGGCAGGGAAATCCACGCACATCTGGTCCCACGACCTCCCGGGCCTGTTTGAGCAGCGGCGACTGCAGCAGCAGGTGCCCCTCTCCATCCCCACCAACCGCCTCACCCAGCGCATCATCCCCAGGTGCGGGCCGGGCGCCTGGGGGTGCGGGGAGAGGGGCGCAGCGGGGAGGCGGAGGGGCAGAGCCAGATTGGACTCTGGCCGCGCTCTCCACGGGGACCTCCCATCCCAGACCTGCTGTGACCGGAGACGGAGAGCATCACCTTGCCTCTCTGAGCCGCTCCTCATCTGTCGGAGCGTTGAGAGCCGCCCCCCGCCCCGTGCCCCCGGCCTGCTGGGGGGCAGAAGGAAGCAGTGGATGTGGAATTGCTGGGCGGAGTGTGGGAGCCGTGGTTCTGAGGATGGGGGGCCAGCGTTTGCTGGGCACTCAGTGCGCGCTGGGTCTTAGGCTGGGCTTGGAGACCAGGACCAAGAGTCAGGCCTTGGGACGCAGTGCCTGGCGCTGAGCTGAACCAGGCGGGGGGCGGAGGGCGGGGAGGCCTCAGCTCTCTGGGGGAGCTCACGGAGTTTGAAGTGCACAGAGGCTTCCCGGCAGCGGGAGGAGCAAGTGCGAATGCGGTTGGCCTGGCGGTTACCAGGTGTTCGGGAGGCAGGTGGCATGGCCTGAGAGGCAGCGGCACAGGTGGCGGGTGGCAGAGCGCCCTTTGATGCCAGGATCTGAGCTCTGGCCAGCTGGCAGCGGGCGGTGGCCACGGTAGAGGGACCCTCTGATGTCAGGCGGAGAGGACCCAGCAGGGCCTGTGGCCAGTGAGGCCCTTGGCGTTGGCTCAGAGCTGCCGAGTCCGCAGCCCAGCTGTGCGCCGAGGTTCTCCCGGAACCGCTCCAGCTGCTGTGCGGAGGCCAGGGGGGGGCGAGGTGGCCGCAGGAGGCCGGTCCGAGGCCGCTGAAATCGTCGGAGGGAGACGGCGGCTTGGGTGGGGGTGGCAGGGCCAGAAGCGATGAACGGTTGGATTCTGGCGTTCATTTGAGAGTTGAACCGACGGGGTTTCCTGACAATTGGTGGATGGACCAGAGAGCCGAGCAAGGTTCCTGGCCGGGCAACGGGAAGGAGGGAGCTGTCAGCAGCTGTGGGTGGAGCCCGTGTGACACCTGCGAGTGGGGCCTCTGGCAGCTGGTGGCTGAGTGAGGGGGAGGCTCGCGGGGTGGCCGGGCTGTGGGCTTGGCTGCTGTTGTGACCGGCTGGTGGCGGGCGCCGGTGGGCCAGGCGGGGAGGCCAGGCCAGTGGCTCCACCGCTGGGGAGATCCCCGGCTGCAGGGGACTCATGCCAGGACCCACAGGACACAGGCCCAGGGGCGCCCCTGTCACAGGCAGCTTGAGGGCGGGGGGTGTTTGGGAACTCACGGAGTCAGCATCCGTTTCAGATGTAAAGAGCGGAGAACCAGAATGGTTTGGAGGAAAAACGTCAAACACAGAAATATATGCGGAGGCCAATTGGGCAGGAGAGTGGGGGGAACCGGGGAGAGAGCAGAGCTCGGACGGGGCAGACCGGCAGCCTCGCAGGCAGCAGGCGTTGGTTCCCTCGCGGGGCCGCCTCCTGGCAGAGGGCACAGACAGGGTTGGGGTCCCTGGGAGGTGGTGGCAGCGCTGCCGATGGGTAGCCCTGCTCCCAGAGAAAGAACAGGCTCAGAAAGTCCCTTGGGGGCTGAGGGGACAGACGGTCACCAAGGCGAGGACCCTACTTCTTCCCGGCACCGAGGTGAGCCAGCATCGGCCGCACTGGGCCGTGGCCTTGGCTGAAACAGCCTTTCCCCCGCGAATCTGAATCTCCGGGCCCGTGGGCTCCCCTGTGCCCGGGTCATGGGACAGAGGGGAGTGTCTCCACTTCCAGCGCCTGGAAGGAGGGGGAAGGAGTAACACGGGATGGGAACAGTCCCCCTCTGTGGGTGCGTGAGGGATGCCAGGCTTTGCTGTGTTACCCCGCTGGATCCTCACTGGGGCCCTCCGAGGCAGGGGGGGCCATCACCCATTCTCAGAGGAGGAAATCGAGGCACGGAGAGGTTAGGCGACTTGCTCCAAGTCACAGTGAGAGGAAATGCTGAGGTCTGAACCCCTGGGCCGCACAGGGGCCCCAGGCTGTAGAGGGGGAGCCGGCGCCAGGAGGCGGGCCGTGGTTCCCACAGGGGGCTGTGTCTCGCTGAACCTCAGCGGCGGCCCCGTGGGGCGGAGCAGGAAGTGCCCCCTCTCTGGGCTCCCACCCATGACTGTGCCCTGGTTGTCGCCCCTCCAGGCGCTTTGCCCTGTCCACCAAGATTCCCGACACCAAAGGCTGCCTGCAGTGTCGCGTGGGTAAGAGCTGGGCTGGTGGGCCGGTGAGGGGATCGGGGCGGGCCCAGCCGCGCCCACCGCCTGCCTCTCTTGCAGTGCGGAACCCCTACACGGGCAGCACCTTCCTGCTGGCCGCGCTGCCCGCCAGCCTGCTCCTGCTGCAGTGGTACGAGCCGCTCCAGAAGTTCCTGCTGCTGAAGGTGTGGGGTGTGGGGTGGGGGCGGGGGAAACGGGGGGGAAAGCGGGTGGGGGCAGGGGCCAAGAGACCCGCCAGCAGGGGACGGGGGCTGGGGAAGAAATGAAGACTCGAGCACCCCCGCTGCCCCCAGAACTTCTCCAGCCCCTTGCCCAGCCCAGCAGGGATGCTGGAGCCGCTGG
Source organism: Lasiurus cinereus (assembly GCA_011751065.1). NCBI lineage: Eukaryota > Metazoa > Chordata > Mammalia > Chiroptera > Vespertilionidae > Lasiurus > Lasiurus cinereus. The sequence goes on from JAAGEH010001417.1 coordinate 8,649, forward strand.
TCCTGGAGGGGAAGGAGCTCCCGCAGGTGTGTGTGGGCGCCGAGGGCCCCGAGGGGCCAGGCTGCCGCGTCCTGTTCCACGTGCTGCCCCTGGAGGCCGGCCTCACCCCCGACGTGCTCATACCGCCTGGTGAGCGGGAGGGGGCGGCTGTGTGCATGTGTGTGTGCGCGTGTGTGTGTGCATGTGCGTGTGTGCCCTGAGCTCCCAGCCTCCCTGCAGCTGAGCTTCCTAAAAGATGTCCTGCGACCCGTGGTCAGCAAACCGAGGCTCGCGAGCCACATGCGACCCTTTGGCCCCTTGAGTGTGGCTCTTCCACAAAACACGGCCGGGGCGAGTCTGTTTTGAAAAAGTGGCGTTAGGAGAAGCTTAAGTGTAAAAACTGTGGCTCCCAGAGAAATGTCAGTCGTTGTGCTGTTGATGTTTGGCTCTGTGGACCGATGAGTTTGCCCACCGCTGGCCTAGACCAGAGAGAGGGCGTGGCAACACCGCAGGCGGGCGGGCACAGACCAAACCGTGCAAGTTGGGCTCAGGGGCTCCCTTCTGAGCGAGGAAGCAGGACGGGTGGTGGGGGGCGGCTCAGGGGGGCAGAGTGAGGGGCAGAGGCGGCGGCGAGTGCCCTGTCTCAGGCTCCGAGCCGGGTCCGACGCACAGGGTTCCACTCCTGATCCCCACACGGCCCGCATGGTTGGCATCACCATGCCGGTGTTAGGGATGCGGAGACTGGGCTCAGAGGTTCAAGGTCACACAGCCGCTGAGTCCCACAGCCTGTTCTCCTGAGTCCGGAGCCCCGCCCCCCCGCCCAGCTGTCAGGGAGGGTGGGCATCCTGAGCTGCCCAGGTTGGGCGAATGACAGGCCAAGAGCTGCTGAGACTGTCCCCTCATCCCCCCCCCCACCTCTTCTTGGGGCCACAGCCGGGTTGGCGGCTCACGGGTCCCTTCTCTGCCTCTAGACGGGCTCCCGGGCTCGGCCCAGCAGGTGGTCCAGGTGGACAGGGACACAGTGCTGGTCTGCTTTGACCGTGAGTGCCCGGGGTTAGGGCTTCCGACAGGGGAGGCGGGTGGCGAGGGAGGCCGACTGGTCAGCGCCCCGGAAGGGAGCCTCCCATCCCTGCTCGCCGGCCCTCTCCCTGTGCAGGCTGCGTGCGGATCGTCAACCTGCTGGGCGAGCCCACGGCCACGCTGGCTCCCGTGCTGACTTTTGACTTTCCCATCGAGACTGTGGGTGAGTGATGAGGCGGCTGGGTGGGGTGGGGGTGGAGTTTGGAGCACCCCAGGCCTCTTAGCTGCAGCAGGACAAGGGGCCAGGTCCCCTAGCCCCTCTTCAGGGTCATCCTGGCGCCTGTGGGCCTCGAGGACCCTCTGGCTGGGGCAGCCCGCATCCTCAGGGCAGGGCAGGGGCTGATGGCCACCGGCCCTCCCAGTGTGTCTGCAGGACAGCGTGCTGGCCTTCTGGAGCCACGGGATGCAAGGCCGCAGCCTGGACACCAACGAGGTGCGTGGCCTCGGGAACCGACCCTGGCTGCCCTTGAGCCGCTGTCTCCACCTCCGAGCAGAGGACCCGCCCGAGTGGCCTCAGTGTCCCTTTTCTTCCCAGGTGACCCAAGAGATCACAGACGAGACGAGGGTCTTCCGCGTGCTCGGGGCCCACAGGTAGGACCCGGCGCCCGGCCCCCCACGCCCAGGCCCCCGAGGCCAGGGGCCCGCTGCCCGGCTCACCACCGCCTCCCTCGCCTACAGAGACATCATCCTGGAGAGCATTCCCACCGACAACCCCGGGGCGCACAGCAACCTCTACATCCTCACCGGCCACCAGAGCAGTTACTGAGCCCCGGGCTGGCCAGCAGCACCCCCGCCCCGCGCCTGCGCTGCGGTCCGAGGAGGCAGAGGGCGTCCGGGCCCCGGCTCTGCCGGGTTGAGGGGCAGAAGTCATCCCAGGAAGTTTGGGGGCTGCGGAGGGGAGGGGATCCCCCCCCACACACACACCCCTGCAATAACTGGACCAGAAGAAGCTGCTGTCACCTCCCCCTCCGCTGCCCAGCCGCCCAGGTCCCAGGGCCCCGTCTGTGGCAGAGGCCCCGGGGAGGGCGGCCCCGGGGAGGGCGGGGGCCGGCCCTGGACGATCCAGCCATTCCATGTCGATCCACGTTTCCTCCCCGTCCGTCCTGACAGGGCCGCCCCCGCGCCCTGTCCTGGGAACACACTATTTAAGAGAGAGAACTATATTGGTATTAAAGCTGGTTTCACTGTATTCTGCTGGTCCTTGCGGGGCAGGGGGACCCGAGCCCCCGGCCTCACTGCCCTCCTCCTCCCGCTCCCTCCCGCACATCTTTCTGTGGCACCAGGTGCGGGTGCGGGGGGTGCACCCTGGGAAGGGCCGGCCGCCAGTGTGCGGTGGCTCCCTCGTGGGGTGCAGGTGTCAGTGCTGGGGCGGCCGGTGTTCCCAGAATTCATCTCGGGCCGGTCTTTCTGGGCCCTCAGCTCAGGATGAGCCCCAGCTTCCCAGTGTGACCACGGGCTCAGGAGAGGGGAGGCCTCGGAACTAGGGGATCTCTGGAGCAGCCCGGCCCCTGCAGGCTCTCTCCAGGCAGCCAGGGGCCAGGGGGCTCCGCCCAGCCCCAGGGAGGCCTGGGAGCCAGCCTGCCGTGACCGGTATTTCCTGCCCAGGCCTGCGGCTGCCTCCCTGCCTCCCACCTGTTGCCTGGGCATCCTGTGCCTGGTCAGCCAGACCTACGGAATGTAGGTACCATCATCAGGCTGGACTGGGTACGATCGGCCAGTGGCCATTAACAAGCATTCCCGGCGGCCTTCTCAGTGCCCGGCCCTGGCTCAGAGGCCGCTGCCAAACCGGGGACCCGCCCCAGTGAGGGGCTGTCCTTGCTGCGGCCTGCACATCCATCCGCCCTGGCTGAGCCCCTGCACTGTCATCTCCCCCGGTTCCCTCCTAAAGGGCTCCCTACCCTGGGAGCCTCCTGTTGCCCCAGACCTGACCAGAGCCTTGGGGCAAGTGAGGCCAAGAGGAAGGGTGCCAGGAGGGGGATCTAGGCAGGACCGGGGCTGCAGCCGGTGGGAGGCCCTGGGTCTGGGGGAGGAACTGAGTTTGGACCAACGATGTCCCGTCTGATAGTCTAGGCGAGCGTTTTATTTTGTTTTTGTTTTTTCAAATATATTTTATTGATTTTTCACAGAGAGGAAGGGAGAGGGATAGAGAGTCAGAAACATTGATGAGAGAGAGACATCAATCAGCCGCCTCCTGCACGCCCCACACTGGAGATGTGCCCGCATGCAAGGTACATGCCCCCGATCGGAATTGAACCTGGGACCTTTCAGTCTGCAGACCGACGCTCTATCCACTGAGCCAAACGGGTCTCGGCGCCAGGCGAGCGTTTAAATGAGCACGTCTCCACCCCGGCTGGGCTGCTGGGAAACATCTGACGAGTGGTGGGTAGATGGCCTCAGCAGGGCCCCGGGCCATCCCAGGCTGTCAGACTGTCCCCCTGTCCACACTCCAGCAGAGCCCCATCTGCTCGGACTCCTAGCGACTGCGTTTCTCAGCTGAAACGGGGAGCCAGGCAGGATACAGCCCTGGGCCCTGGCGCACTGGCCTGTCTCTGAGGACCCGAGTTCAAAGGTTAAGCTGCCCCTGCTTGGCGAGCATCTCCTAGCCCGAGTGGTGGGTAAGAGGACTGGGCCTGCTAACTTTCCATCGCCTCGCTTTCGTGGTGGAGGTGGAGGGCTGGCTGGGGGTGCCAGAGGTGGGAGGTGAGCCCCCAGCCAGCGGAGGCTCTGACCTCAGGAACCCAGGGAGGACGGCTCTGCCTGGAGCACCAAGCTGCAGACGGTCCCACCTGGCGGCAGGTCCCCCAGGCCGGGCGCCACCCTTGTCGGGAAAGGGCGGGAGATGGCTGGGGACTAGCGGAGTATGAAGTGCCAAAGACCGGGGCAGGGTCTGGCCAGAGAAAGCCCAGGGCGCCAGGAAATAGGCGCTGAAAGACTAAAAGTATGTATTTTCATAGGTAGCC
>JAAGEH010001418.1:0-18166 GCA_011751065.1 Lasiurus cinereus
GGCAGCCACGAGCGGCGCCATCGCCACCTGCTGGTTGTCGCCGGAACTGCCGGCTTTCTAGGGCAGGCCACCATTCCCATCCGCTAGGTGGGTGGGGGGCTCCTGTGGGGAGTGGGAGGGAGGGGGTGTGAGACCTCCATGCAGGACTCAGACCTACATCCAGGTGCCAGACAGTCATGCCGGGGCCCAGTGCTCAAACCGGTATCCAGTCCGTGATCGGGGTCCAGACCACCACGTTAGTCCCGACCACCACTCCATGACCCAGAGGTCCAGCCCCTGACCCCGACCTCCACCCGGGGCCCAGCACACCTCCAGTGCCCAGACCTCCATCATAGGACCCAGACCTCCATCCGGGTTCCAGACCTTCATGCCAGGGCCCAAAAGGCCCTCCTGGGGACCAGGCCTCAAACACAGAACCCAGTGCTGAATCAGGGGGCCGATCACCATCCGGAGTCCCGAGCACCATTCCATGACCCAGAGGTCACACCCAGGAGCCAGACCTCCCCCAGGACCCAGACCTCCATTCAGGGCTCAGGCCTACCTCCGGGTCCCTGACAGTCATACCGGGGCCCAGGCCTTGAACCCAGTATCCCGTCCTTGATCAGGGTCCAGACCACCATTCCATGACCCAGAGGCCCAGCCCTGACCCAGACCTCCCCCTGGGACTCATACCTACTTCGGGGTCCCAGACCTTCATGCCAGGGCCCAAAAGGCCATCCCAGGGCCCAGCCCTCAAACACTGAACCCAGTGCTGAATCAGGGGGCCGATCACCATCCGGAGTCCAAGCACCATTCCATGACCCAGAGGTCACACCCAGGAGCCAGACCTCCATCCAGGGCTCAGGCCTACATCCGGGTCCCTGACAGTCATACCGGAGCCCAGGCCTCCAACCCAGTATCCAGTCTGTGATCAGGGTCCAGCCCAGAGGTCTTGCATAGGAGCCAGACCTTCCTCGGAGCCCAGACATCCCCCTGGGCCCCAAACCACCCTCCCAAGACCTAGATCACCATCCGTGTCTCAGACCTACATCCAGGTCCCTTACCTTCCTTCCGGGCCCAGACCTCCAACCCAGTATTCTGTCGCGTATCGGGGTCCAGACCACCATTCCATGGCCCAGCAGTCCAGCCCTGGACCCAGACCTCCACCCGGGGCCCAGAGGATCCTTCCAGATCCCTCAACCAGGGGACCAGGGACAAGGGCAGGGCTCCAGCTCCGGGAAGCGGGTCTGGGGCTTCAGAGAGGCAGGCCGTGGAGGAGGAGGAGTGGGTGAAGGGCAGGGGTGATGGGGAAGGAAGCAGGACAGTGCCCGACCCTCAGACAGGTCCCCCAGGAGGGAGGCGGGAGCTCAGGCTTTGTTGTGTCTGGGGTGTCTTTGCAGCCAATGAGAGCCAGGGGGCGCTTAGATGGACCAGGTGGACCACCGGCTCTGAGGCTGTCCCAGGAGGGTGAACAGACTGGCGCTGCACCTCCTGCCTTACCTGGAAGAGGACTGTCCTTGAAGGAGGATGATCCTAGGCTGCGGGGTGGGGGGTGGAGGGCGAGGAGGGGTGAGGGGGTAGGGGATAGGGCAGCAGCCTCCACTCAGGGACTGAGAAGGCAGAGACAGGAACTGGGTCTCATGCCTCTACCCTGCCCCCCCCCCGTTCAGTTCACCCTCAGGCTCTGCATTGGAGGTGGTACCCCCTGCCCCCCTGCCCCCCGCCGTGGACGTGTTTTAGCCGCAGGGAAGGGACCCAAGAACGAGACCTTCAACCCTGCGGGGCGCCCAGCACTAGAGAACAGGGGGCTCAACCTGGTGGTGGGCAGTTTCCGAGGTCAGGTGCATGTGGGGAGTGGGGTGCAGGGCCCGTGGGGTGGAGCAGAGAGAGGCTTTGTCCGATAGCTTCCCCATCCTGCTGACCACCTTTGCCTACCCAGAAGCCTCCAGGGCTCCCAGCCCTGCATGCAGATTAGACTCTCTTAGGGAGTTTATTATTTTTTTTAACGCCATTGCCCGAAGCTCCTCCCCAGCCCCCTCCCCCTTTCTTACCTCCCTGGCCCTGAGATTCTGACTCAGCCTGTTGGGTGGAGGAGCCCACACCAGGAGGAAGAGGGAGGGTGAAGAGGCTTTGGGAGCAGAAAAGAGATTTCAGACCCCAGACACGCCCAGGAGCCGGTGGAGGAAACACGGAAATCAGAATTTATTTTAGTCCCAAGCCCTGGACCCCAAAACTCTACTCAGAGAAGGAGGGGGCTCCTCTAGGGGGACTGGACCCCAACCCTCCCACAGGGTCATGTTGGCCCTGGAAGTGAATGAATGAATGAATGAATGCAGTAGTGATTAAGAGCATGGACTCGCTGAGACCCGTTTGGCTCAGTGGATAGAGCGTCGGCCTATGGACCGAAAGGTCCCAGGTTCAATTCCGGTCAAGGGCAGGTGTCTTGGTTGCGGCGGGCACATCCTCAGTGGGGGGCGTGCAGGAGGCGGCTGATCGATGTCTCTCTCTCATCGATGTTTCTAGCTCTCTGTCCCTCTCCCTTCTTCTCTGTAAAAAATCAATAAAATATATTAAAAATAAAATAAAAAACTCACTCTTCAGGTGAGGATTAAAAAAGAAATAAATAATAAATGATAATAAAAAAGAGCGCTGACTCTGGGTGTCATTGCCCGGCTTTGAACTCCAGCCCTCGCTCAGCCCTCCCTGGTCTGCGTGCCAACTCTCCCCTCTTCTTCCTCCATTGCCCCTCCTTGCCCTACGACCACCATAGCTTTCAGGGGCCTCGCCTGTCCCTCCCCCACGGGACTTTGTCCCTGGACCCCTGTGCTTAGCCCCGACCCACATGACCTCACACTAGGACCGGAGGCCCAGAGCCAGCGAGCCAGGTCGCCTCCCTCCCATGCAACCCCTCCAGGCCACGTCGAAGACACTGGCCATCCTCTCTGGCTCCACCAGGAGGCGCTCCAGGCCCGGGTGCCATTTCTTGGTTTCTTTGACAAGGACTGAACGGGCTGCCTACGTGGTGCCAACAGCCCTCGGGCCCAGAGATGGAGACGTGAAGGTTAAAAATAAAACAACTCTCCTCCCCAGGAGGCTGCGGTTTCGTGGGAAACATGTCAGAACAAAGACGGGAAGACAGGACGGCCTTAAAAGGCGGCCGCGGGGCTCAGGTCAAGGCAAGCGTCTCAGGGGCCTGGGTGAGAGAGGCCTCCCCTCACCCCCCGACCCCCAGCCCTTCATCAGACACAGGAAATGGCACAGACAAGTGACCCCACGTCCTGGACCCCCGCCCTGCACCCCTCCCCCATCTCAGCCCTTCCTACCTCGAAGATGGTCTTGGGCTCAGGGCTGCTCCCTCCGGGGAGTGGCCCACACGTACCCCATCGGCCTCTGCCACCCACGGGCGGGAGTGCCCGCTGACACCCCATCAGGTCTCTGGTTGCACTTGGGATGCTGTGCTGAGGGGCGGTTTCTGTCCTGTCCTTTCCCTGAAACGGGAGCGACAAGGAGGCCCACTTTCTAAGCACTGGGGTCCCTCGCCGTGCCCGCTCGCCGCCAGCCCAGGTCGGGGTCGGGCACACGGGTCTCACGTGAAGGGTCTGCAGGAGCAGTGCCATCTGCTTTCCCGGCGGAGGAACAACAACAGACACGTTGGCAGGACCGCGCTTCCGAAGGATGCACAACGTGCCTCTTCCTCCAGCGGCTTCCGTCACTTCCTTCGCTGCCGGGGCCAATCTGGTCCCCTGGTGCCCTGCAGCCTCGTCCAGCCCAGCCCTGGTGTTATGGGCTGCATACGCGCGCACACACACACACACACACACACACACACACACACAGATGCCAAGTTCATATGGTGAAGCCCTAGGAATGTGACTTGATTGGCCCTGGCCAGTGTGGCTCCATGGATAGAGCGTAGGCCTGTGAACTGAAAGGTCCCAGGTTCAATTCCGGTCAAGGGCACAGGCCCGGGCTGTGGGCTCCATCCACAGCGGGGGACTTGTAGGAGGCAGCCCATCCATGATTCTCTCTCATCATGGATGTTTCTCTCTCTCCCTCTTCCTTCCTCTCCGAAAGCAATAAAAATAAAAAATAAAATGAAAGAATGTGATTGGAAGGTGGGGTATTTACAAGGCAATCAAGTCAAAATGAGGTCATGAGGGTGGTCCCTCATCCAGCAGGATGGGTGTCCTTGTAAAAAGGGGAGACGTGGACAGAGACCCGAGGAGAGGGGAAACGGTGTGCAGGGACACAGCGAGAAGACAGCCGCCTCCAAGCCCAGGAGTGGGCCGGGCAGACCCCAGCCTCAGGAGGAACCAGCCTGCCGGTGCCTGGGTTTAGGGCCTCCCGCCTTGGGGACTGTGAGCGGGTACACGCCTGCTGGTGAAGCCCCCAAGTCTGAGGGCCTTTGTCAGCAGCCCCAGGAAGCTAACACCCCAGGTCCCTCCTCACTGGCCCCGTGGAGAATAGACCTTGTGCCAAAACCGGTGTGGTTCAGTGGATAGAGCGTCGGCCTGCGGACTGAAAGGTCGCAGGTTCAGTTCTGGTCAAGGGCATATACCTTGGTTGCGGGCACATCCCCAGTGGGGGGCGTGCAGGAGATGGCTGATGGATGTCTCTCTCATCGATGTTTCTAATTCTCAATCCCTCGCCCTTCCACTCTGTGGAAAATCAATAAAATATATTAAAAAAATAAAAATAAAATAAATGTAGTTTCTGAGAGAGAGGAGGGGGGGAAATAGACCTTGTAATAACTTGGAAACTCCCCTCTTGACCTCCCTATGACCAATGGGGAGACGCTCCATCCCAGCTCAGAGTGTCCCCTTCCCCTCTACCTTCCAACTTGACACAGCCTCGCCCCCAACACAGGTCCATGGACACACACACTCACATGGGGCGTACCCCAGCTTTGTCCTGCATTTGTTGATATGGTCAAGTCGTTGCAGGGACGCCCGGCTGCCCACGAACTGATGGGGAGAAGGAGCTCGAGATTTGAGGAGGCAGAATCCTGCGCCAGACGGTACTGGGGCGCCAGGAGAGCGTTCCGGGTGAGAAGTGGTGTCAGTCAGCGCGGTGGCAGGAAACAGGCTTAATAAATATTGATGAAGAACCGGCGAACGGCTGGATGAATGCGCCAGGCGTCACGCCCAGACCTGTGTTGTCTGCCCTGCGGGCACGGCAGGTGGTAATGAGCCGCGGAGAGGCCAGGCGGCATGAGGCGTCACTCGCGACCGGCCACGAAGGTCGACCCAATTCGGTCTTCACAGAGGCAACTATTTTGCTAGGTTGGGGTGCGGGGGACATGGGGAGGGGGTGTGTGAGCATGCACCTACATGCCAGGAACACACTGCCCTCCCCGGGTCCCCCAAGAGGAGAAGGCCCTGGAAAAGCCAGGCAGGGCGGCGAGGGCTGGGAAGTGGCCCAGGAGCAGCGTGAGGCTGGGGGTGAAGGCTGGGGCAGTGCGACAGGCGCGTGGGGTGGGGAGGGAAAAAGAAAGCCAAAGAGAAGGAAGGGGGGGAGGAGAGAAGAGTAAAGGTCCCAGGTCCCAGGGACACCCCCTCCACTTCAACCTCCCAGCTCCAGCGACAAGGGTGGGAAAGGTGCAGGGCCTGCCTTAGACTCTATGCAAATACAGGCAAATACGACGGTGGGGCAGTCATATTTATCGTAAGTATTAGAGGCCCAGCGCACGAAATTCCTGCCTGGGTAGGGTCCCTAGTGGCTACCAGCCGCCAGCTGCTAATCAGGGCTTCCTTCCCACCCCCACACTACTGCTGGCTGCGGCTGGGCCGGCCAGGGGGAGGGGCTGCGGGCAGTTGGCTGGCCGGCTGCTCCCCTTGATCGAACTCCCAATCCAACTCCAGGTCAAGGGGACAATTTGCATATTAGGCTTTTATTATATAGGATGGGAGTAAACCTTTTGGAAATTCTACTTTGCAGGTGGGGTGGGAGTCCAGGGAAGGGTACCCACCCTCTCTGTGCCCTTCATGGCTCTGATGAGCACCCTTGCATCAGCTGCCTCCTGCGTGCACCCTACTGGGGAGGAGCCTGAAACCCCTGCTGACCAGCATGTTCCCCCGACCCTCAGTCCTGACAGCCTCAGCCCACTGCGCCTCCTCCAGCTCCTCTCCCAGATCCCCAAGTCTATCCGAGGAGCACACCATGTGAGTCTCCTGGTGCCCCACTCTGACTCCTAGTGACAGGAGGACACACTGGTCCCCTGCATCTGTCCCAGGGCCCGTTCAGCACCTCCTCAGGCAGGAACTGTGTGTGTCCAGTCAAGGGGGCTGCTGGTCACACGCTGCCCAGATGTTGGCCCTGAGTTACCCTCAGGCCTGAGGAGGGCACCCAGGAATCCCCTCCCCTTCCCCCTTCCTGGGCTGGGGGACCCCAGAGGCGTGGTTCTCACCCAGGAGAGTTCGCCCTCGGGGGTGTCGGCAGCCGGACGGTTGTAGCATCTCAGATGCAGCTCAGCACCTTCAGCTCCAGGGCAGCCCCTCCACCAAGAATGACCGGGCCCCACAGGTCATCAGGGCCCGGCTAGGAACCCCTAGACCAGTGGCTCTCAACCTTTCTAAGGCCGCGACCCTTTAATACAGTTCCTCATGTGGTGGTGACCCCCAACCATACTTCATCACTGTAATTTTGCTATTGTTATGAATTATAATGTAAATACCTGTGTTTTCCGATGGTCTAAGGCAACCCCTGTGAAAGTGTCGTTCGATCCCCAAAGGGGTTGCGACCCACAGGTTGAGAACCGCTGCCCTAGGCCCTGACCCGGGGCCCTGGGCCCCATGGCACCCCCCCGTGGCACACGGTGAGCCCCAAGACTTCCCAGGAGGCTCCTCTCTCGGGACCCGGGACCTGGTATGTGCTGGGCGCAGAGATATGGGGACGAAGGTTGTAGGGTCGGTTGGCCTGTCGGGGGCCCCGGCCTGAGGGGACAGGGAAAAGGCCACAAAGACTGAAGTCCTGGAGGGGAGGCTCAGGAGAAGAGCTGGTCATGGGGATGGGTTTGGGGGGCACTGTGACCCCCCTTCTCCCGGCCGGGTGGGGAGACGGGGGGAGGAGAGCTTGGGCGGGCAGCCCCCAGCCAGCAGCAGGGTGGAGACAGCCGGTCCCGGCCAGCTGTCCCAGCGCTGCAGCCGCAGGGATCAGGTTGCAGGGGTGCCGGGCGGGGCCTGGGGTGGGGAGCGGGCGGCGGCCTCGGGTTGGCTGGGGCAGGGGGCGGGCCCTCACTGGAGGCTGACGTCGTCGTGCCCCAGGTCGGGTCCCCACCCACACCTGCCACCCCCCTCCCCCCGCCCCCAGGTTACAGTGTGGTGTGGGGGGTGCAGCCAAAGGGATTGGGGAGCCCGCGCTCTCCCGCCAGCCGCTCAGGGCAGAGCCCCCGCCCCTCACCCCCCACCGAAGGCTCAATCGCATAAAACCTGCTGTAGGCGGGAGGCCCACTGGCCCTCTGGTCCCGTCCATCAGGAGCAGCTGACGCCCCGTCTGTGTCCACCCTGGGCTGTCTGGTCCACAGAGCCACCTCCCCCCGACCCCCCACTCCCTTGGAGAGACCTGAATGAGGGGAGCCCACCCCTTGCCTAAAGGGACCCAGCGCCTCTGTCCCAGGCTCAGCCAGATGGTGGCCTGCTCCGCCCGGCTCAGTTCCAGACCTGCCTTTTGGGGCACCCCCCAACTTCCGGGGACCCCGGCACCAGGGCTGAGGCAGAGCTGGAAGCTTGGGTCCCTGTCACGGGCGAGGAAGCGGAGGCCGGGCCGGGCGCTGCCCCAGGTCAAGGCGAGCAAGAGCCCTGTCTCAGGGGGAGCCGGCCCACTGCCTCCCCTCCGTCCGCCATCCCAGCCGCCGGGACCTGGCGTGTGAGGGGCCACAGCAGAGGACAGGGGCGATCGATGGTAGCCACGGGCCAGCTCCCCACGCCCTGCCGTGGCCCTGACTTCCAGGGGTGACCTGGAGGGCCCAGAACACCCGCTCTGACCTCAGGGGGCGGCACCTCCACGGCGCAGACGCGGAGACGGAGGGTGCAGAGAGTGGAGAGCCTGTTCTCCCGGGTACCCACTACTGGGGAATGGGCATGCACTTACACACTGAGAGGTGCCATCTGTCACAAAGGCTGTGGGTCTCTCCCCCCACCGCCCCCGCCCCCTCTCCTGAGTGCTGCTGTCCCCTCCTCCATCGCCCGCACCCCGCATCCCACGGCGGGATCTTCAGCAGCATCCTCTCCAGGAAACAGAGGTCAGAGGCGCGCGGAGGCCAAGGAGGATGAGGTCACACCATTACCGGCGGGAGCGGGCGCTCAATAATTCATGGGCCCCGAGAGCCAGCGCTGCAGCTTCCGCAGGGCCCGGTGCAGACAGCGGCGCAGACGGCAGACAGGAAGCCTTCTGGTCAGGGGACCCGGCACATCCCGTCCCCCGGGGCCCGACTAAGTGATCAGGCGTGGTGCCCAGGGGGTTGAGGGCGGATGGACCCTGACGAGCTGCGAGACCACCGGCCAGTCACTTAACCCATCCGTTTCAGGCTCTGCTGTGGCCCGGGACGGTCCCTGAATGAGTGGGGGCTGAGCGTCTAACCAAATCCCGGGAGCGGCACGAGGCAGGGCCTCCCGACCCAGGAGAGGTACCCCCCAGGGCCCCAGGACGCCTGCCCAGGAGCCCAGCATTTCACCCAGCCGTGCCCCTGCCCCCAGCACGCAGGACTAAGATAAAGCCCCCCACCCCTCCGCCTCTGTGTCCCATCCCTGCGTTCCCAGGCCTGTGTGCTGGGTGGGTGAGGGGACCCTGGTCTGGGGCCAGGCTGCTTTGGGAGACCTGGTTTCCCCGCTTAGAATCAACTCCCAACCAAGAAAAAAGTTACTTGGAATCACACATCCTTTCTTGGTCTAGGACGGTGGTCGGCAAACGGCGGCTCTTTGGCCCCTGGAGTGTGGCTCTTCCACAAAGGACCGCGGCCTGGGTGAGTCTGTTTTGAAGAAGTGGCGTTAGAAGTTTAAGTTTAAAAAATTTGGCTCTCTGGCCGAAACCCGTTTGGCTCAGCAGATAGAGCATCAGCCTGCAGACTGGAAGGTCCCAGGTTCGATTCCGGTCAAGGGCATGTGCCTTGGTTGCGGACACATCCCCAGTCGGAGGTGTGCAGGAGGCGGCTGATCGATGTCTCTCTCTCATCGATGTTTCTAACTTTCTATCCCTCTCCCTTCCTCTCTGTAAAAAATCAATGAAACATATTTAAAAACTTGGCTCTCCAAAGAAATTTCCATCGTTGTTGTGCTGATATTTGGCTCTGTGGACTCATGCGTTTGCCGACCACGGGGCTAGGAGGCAAGCAGAAAGTTAACCATACGGATCGTGAATGAAGCCCAGACCAGTTCTTAAAGGAACACACAGGAGTTGCCGGTAGCAGTTCCTCACAAACCGAGAGGAGGAAGGTCATTTAATTCCGAACAGAGACAAAGTCCAGACTATCCCGCTTTGATCGGAGTTTGACAGTGGCTGAGATTTCCCCAGCGCCGCCGGTGGTGGGTTCGAGCTCAGCTGGCATCCTTCCCTCCGGCTGGTTTGCTTCGCTATCTTCTCCGCTGGGCCAGGGGCGTGCCTGACTCTGGGCGGGCTGCACCCCTCCCCGCTGGCCCCCAGGGGACTCGGACTCAGAACAAACCCACATTCACTGCAGGCTGCCGCCCCCAGCCGCCTGGCACAGCGAAGGGCTCATGTGATACCAGCACCTCCAAAAGCAGGGCCGTCCCTTTGTTCGCCGTGAGGGATCCTGGGGCCACTAACCTAGATTAGGAGAAGTCTGAGGTACAGAGCTCTCTCTTCTCCCCCATCGGAGGGAAGTTACACCCCATTCTTGGAACTAACAGCCCGGTGCAAGGGATGGTAAATGGTGGTGGTGCAGGGGGTATGATCACACGTGGGGGACAGCCCTACTCTCACCTATTGGGCCTGCTCCCCCAATGCCCTAAACGGGGAGAGACTCTTTGGTGAGACTCCGGGGACAAGGCACAGGTGCGGGCAGCAGGGGGCAGCACCGGAGCTGTGGGCCTGCCTGCAGGGTGAGGTTGCGCACAACCCACCTCACCTCCGCTGCGCTGGTCCCCGCCCTCACCTGGCCCAAGGGATGCTGGGGTGAGAGCTGCACCCGGGAGGCGCCTCTGGGACGAGCCTGCTGCTTGGTAGCAGGACAAGGCCAAGGAGACGATGCTACAGAGAGGCCCCCACAAATCTGGAGCCGTGCACCTCGTCCTCGGTGCCAGCATCACGCAGGCCCGGGGAGGTTGGTCCCCCCTTCCCCGGGTGGTGTCAGGATTCTCTGGGCGTCCTGGGTGAGGAGCGCAGCGCCCGCACACGGAGGTGCCCGGGGTGATGGTGGCACCTTTCCCGTCAGGAAATGGCAGTGTCCAGCCCCAGGTGCCACCTATCTGAGGGGCGCCCCCAGTCCCTCAGGTCTGTCCTGGGAGAGGCCTGGACCCTCCGTCCGCGTGGCCCAGGACTGTCAGCTGGTCCCCGAGAATGCAGCCCCAGCCCCATCTGGTGTCTCCATGGGACCGGATTCATCGAAGGTGAGGAAGAGGGTTGCAGGTCCAGGGCCCTCAGGCCACGAAGAGCACCTGCCTCAGCTCACAGCCTTCTGTGGTTCCCTGGGTGATGGCCCCCGTGAGAAAGGCCAGGGGTGGCTCCCACCGCGTGTGGCTCCCAAGATTCACCGGGGCTCCAGGGAGGCCCACAGCGTGCAGACAGGGGCAGTGAGGGTGCAGAGCCATCCCTTGCCTGGTCTGGGGGGGCTGTGTCGGGGGAGGCACGGGCCGGGATGGCGGGGAAGTGTCACAAGGGGGAGGGAGGCAGGCTGGTGTGCAGACAGCCCCTGTGGCCTCCGTCACTGGGGGACTGACCAGGAGAGGCCGGGCAGGGCAGGTTAGGGGGGGCTCTTGAGCCGCAGCCCTAAGCCTCGGGTTTCACAGGACCTTCTCCCACCCCCCGACACACACACTCTTGGTCCACGGCTCCGCCTCGGAGGCCTCCGGGCCCTCCCAGCTCCAGCGACCAGGGTGGGAGAGGTGCAGGGCCTGCCAGCCAGGACCGAGGACTGAGGGTGGGGGCGGCGTGCAGTCCAGGCCCCAGGGCGGCTACCATCTCGTTTTATTTTGCGGGGACTGAGCCTAAAGTAACCAGAGAGAACAACTGTCAAAGGTGCCCCACGGCTCGGGGCCTGAGAGCTGGTTCTTACTAAAAAAATAAAATAAAATAAAATGCGTTAGGCGCTCCCAGGGGCTGGTGCAGGCGACACCGGAGAGGCTGGGGCGCAGGCCCGCCCCCCTCTTCCGGCCACCTTGCTCTCCCCCCGCAGGAGATTTTTTTCCTACAACCGGAGTCAGAAAATAGCTCCTGGCTCGCCGGCTGTTCCCAGGCCTGGGAGGGGCGGGCTTGGCAGGCCCCTCGCGAGGCCTTGACCCATGTCCAAGGGTCAGGACACGGCTGCTTGTCTGCGCCCGGCCGCTGGGCCCGCCGGCGGTCAGGGTCCGGAGAGATCCTGCCTGGTCTGGGGGGGCCGTGTCGGGGGAGGCCGTGCAGAATCTCTGGGTCAGTTTGCGACCTCTGGAGAGGGCAGGACAGCTAATCCCCAACTTTCTCCTACAGCCTTGCCGAACCCTAAAAAAGGTAGCAGTTCTGCCAAAACCGGTTTGGGTCAGTGGATAGAGCGTCAGCCTGCGGACTGAAAGGTTCCTGGTTCGATTCTGGTCCAGGGCATGTATCTTGGTTGCGGGCACATCCCCAGTAGGAGGTGTGCAGGAGGCAGCTGATCGATGTCTCTCTCCCATCGATGTTTCTAACTCTCTATCCCTCTCCCTTCCTCTCTGTAAAAAAATCAATAAAATATATATTTTTTAAAAAAGGTACCAGTTCTGGGATGTGGACTCTGGAAAGGCGAATGCCCTGCCTGCCTTCGGGGGCAGCCACAGGTGCCAGGCAGCTGGTGCGAGGGCTGTACCTCCGAGGCCTGAGCAAACTGGCGCGGGAATCATTCCTGCCCAGGCGTGGAACCAGCCAGAACGTGGCCCCGCCCTTTCCACCCATGTGAACCCAGCTGGGCAGGTGGCCTCGGAGCATGGAGCAGAGGGAGGCTCCACCTGGGCCCTAAAGGATCTGCACCCCGTCCCCACGGAGCGGCTGCGAGTAGCCCCCTTCCCTGGCACGCACCTCCCTCACAAGCACCCTGGGCCGGGTGCCTGCTGGTGCGCCCCCTTCCCTGCTCGGCCAGTGGAGGGGGACCCGGAGGAAAGCTGATTCCAGATCAGCCCAGAGGAGGGACTAGCCCCCCCTCAGAGAGCCCCCACGGCAGGGACACGGCTCAGTGGACCATCCTTCCCTGCGTGGAGGTGTCAGCTACAGACCACGCAGCTGTCCCGTGAGCGGGGTGTGGAGGGAGGAGGAGGAGGAAGAAGGAGCCGCCTGTGGGCCGAGGGGGAGTGGCTCATCGGGGACCCAGAGCCCGGTCAGGAACGGCACCCCGGGAGGAAGCGTTAACAAAGCGGAAAGAACGTGTTTATTAGGCGCCTGTTCCTCACGGAGGAGCAAGGCCCGGGGCAGAGCCGGTGGCATCTCTCGAGGCTGCAGGAATCTCTCCAAAGACCCCCCAGAGGAGGCAGGTGCTGCGAGGCCAGCCCCCCAGGAAGAACACTATTTGGCTGGAGCGTGACCTCTGAAGGGGACCCTGGCGTGAAGCCGGGGTGACTCCTCGACTCCAAAACACTGAGGAGTGGGCAGGGGCACCTGGGACCCCCCGAAACCCTGGCCACCAGGCCGGGCCCCGCAGCTGAGGCACAAGCTGCCCTGAGCCTTTGGGGGGGCCCGGGGAGCAGGAAGGCCCAGGCCAGGCCCCTGCCTCCTGGCACCGCATCAGTCCCACACGTAGGGGTTCCTAAAGACCTGAGAGTTCCTGTCGTCTTTGGGGGCTGTGGCCGCCTGGTGGCTCTGAGCCGCGAACATGTCTTCGGCCCGCAGGGTGGAGTTGGCACTGCCCATCACGTGGCTGTTGGCGGTGGCCCGGGGGAGGATGACGTCATAGGGCCCCTCGGCCTGGAAGGAAGAGCGGGCGGTCTCACCAACAGGCGGCTTCCCTTCCCCACCCCCAGCCGGGCCCCAGCGGCAGCCGGGAGGGGCCGACCTCTGACCTTCAGCCCCTGACCTCACCAGGCAGAGGGGGCTGGGCCTCAGGGCCAGGGATGGAGGAGACCCCCAGGGTACCCCTGGGGCTCCGCTCAGCTGCCCCTGCGAAGGAGCCTCTCCCCCAGGCCCCCCTGTTCCTCAGGGCTGACCCAGTGGCCGGCGAACCACGCTGGGCGGCTGTCACCTGCCCGGCGATCCCAGCCTCCCTTCCCCTGAGACTCTTCGCCGTGTTCCCCCTAACTTAGCCCTCCAACCCCCATCGGCATTATCGTTGTTGGTGTGCCAGGCCCTGGCTCTGCCCACCTATTTCTCCTCCAGAAGTCAGGGCGGGCCCGCCTGATGGCGGGCTTAAACCCCAAATGCTTTGGGGTGTGCGTGTTGTAAGTTTTGGAGACCTCACACCCAAGTTAGCTGCTGGGAACCTGGTTCATGCAGCAGCAGTCCTGTCCTTGTGTGGGGGAGACACGCTGAGGGGTGCAGAGGGTCTTGGGCGCCCCAGCTCCCAGCGGCTCCAGGGCCTCCAGCTCCCCATTCCCTTATTAGCCCCTGAAACATCTCCATGGGTGTTCTCAAAGCTGGGTGAGTGGCAGATCCACCTGGCCTGTGTAAGCCTTACCCACACCTGGTGGTGGGTAGGTGGGTGGTTTAACAATAGGGGCGGGCCTTTGCCTGCTTTGGCTCAGTGGATAGAGCATCAGCCTGCAGACTGGAGGGTCCCAGGTTCGATTCCGGCCAAGGGCATAGGCCTGGGTTGCAGGCTCGATCCCCAGTGGGGGATGTGCAGGAGGCAGCCAATCAATGATTCTCTGTCATCACTGATGTTTCTATCTCTCCTTCTCCCTTCCTCTCTGAAATCAATAAAAAAAATACATTAAAAATTTTTAAAAAACAAAAAACACAAAAACAGCCGAAACCGGTTTGGCTCAGTGGAGAGAGCATCGGCCTGTGGACTGAAAGGTCCCGGGTTCGATTCCGGTCGGGGGCATGTATCCTGGTTGCGGGCACGTCCCCTGTAGGGGGCGTGCAGGAGGTGGCTGATCGATGTCTCTCTCTCATCGATGTTTCTAACTCTCTATCCCTCTCCCTTCCTCTCTGTAAAAAAAATCAATAAAATATATTAAAAAAAAATAGGGGCGGGCAGGAAGGGAGGAAGCCCTGATGAGTAGGGTTTGCAGGTTTCTACAGGTGGATACTCCCATCATGCATCAGGGGGATGTCCCTGAGGAGATGCTAACCATTGGATTCATCACAGCACGGGCCCCACCCAGACTGCAATGTTAGCACGATCCCAGGTGCTGGGGATGCCGAGGCCCCGGGCCACACAGAGAATCACCTGGCCGGCCAGATTCCACACCCACCCCCTCGGCAAGGAGGGTGGCAAGCGCGGGCACACTGGGGCCCAGCAGACGCGTGTTTGGAAACTCCTTTGCCGGTCGGGGCTCCCAGCGGCCGCAGGGGCAGGCGGAGGGGGACGGAGGAGCTGGGCTGGAAGTTGCGGAGCTAGCCTCGCCCAGGCTCCCAGCGGGGGGGTGAGAACGCCACCTTCCTGACCTCCCTCCTTCCTGTTCCCAGCCTCCTGCCAGGGCGGGTCACCGACCTCTCCCTCGGGGCCTGCCAGCGGGAGCAGGGACATATATGGAGCTAGTGACTCTGACCCACCGTCTTCCTGTTCCCACCCCCTCCCCCCACTCCCAGGGCTCAGGGAGCATCTGCTCCAGCGCCCAGGGGAGGTGTGAGGCTGAGAGCCACTGGCTGCCTGCCCGAGGGGGAGGGGCCCCTCCGGGGACAGCTGTGGCGGAGTGTAAACACCTACCCCAGCGGTTCTCAACCTGTGGGTCGAGACCCCTTTGGGGGTCGAATGACCCTTTCACAGGGGTCGCCTAAGACCTCGGAAAATGCAGATATTGACATCACGATGCGTAACAGTAGCACAATTTCATGGTTGGGGGTCACCACCACATGAGGAGCTGTATGCAAGGGTCGCGGCCTTAGGAAGGTTGAGAAACACTGACCTACGCGGACTTGCTCCCCAAGAAGGACCCCCTACCCCCATGGCTGGCCGAGGCCCTCCTCGGTCCCTCCCAAAGCCTCCGAGGGCAAAGCTGGCCACTGCCACCGGCTCAGAGAGCCCGGGCGTGTTCTCCACGGCCTGCACCCCCTGTTCACTGTGCGACACCCCGATGCCGCGGGCCGGCAGGTCCCTTCGCCATACAACTGAAGGCGGTGGATGCACTGACTCCAGGCAGAGGCAGCAGGAGCTGGGGGGATCTGGGCTCCCCGAGGCTGAGGTACCTGCCTCCTCCCCACCCCGCATGGCCACCCGGCCCTCTACCCGCCCACGGAGGCTTTCCGCAGGTCACGGGGGCGCGGGGACCCCACTCACCGCGCTTTTGTGCATCAGGGTCATCTCGGTGGGCTGGTACACGCTGGTCAGCAGCTGCCCGTTGTACCCACTGTACGGCGACACCGGTCTCTTGGCTGCAAGCAAACAGGAGGGTGTTTTGTTATTTTTAAATATATTTTATTGATTTTTACAGAGAAGGAAGGGAGAGGGATAGAGAGTTAGAAACATCGATGAGAAAGAGACATCGACCAGCCGCCTCCTGCATGCCCCCTACTGGGGATGTGCCCGCCACCAAGGAACATGCCCTTGACCGGAATCGAACCCGGGACCTTTCAGTTCACAGGCTGGCCTCTTAGCTCCCTTTTCCAACAGAGAGCCCGGCTCTGGGGGCGGGGAGAGGGGCTGGCTTCCCCGGGCTTACATCTAACCCAGGGGGGAGCCTGGCCGGGGGTGGCCAGCTTGGGGGTGCGGCTGTAGGTGTGGGGGTCCCCTCCGGAACCCAACACCCCTTTGTTCGGATGCAGGGGAGCCAGGAGGCTGCTGGCCTTCCCCTCAGCCTTTCCTGCCCTGTGTGGGGGGACCCCCACCGCCCTTCCCGGCCAGTTCAGAAAACAGCTCTGGTCAGCAACCTTCGCATCGCCATCTGCCTCCAGGGCAGAGGCCACCGGGGCACCCGGGCCTTAGGCCGCCTTCCGAGATGGCCAGCCTCCAGCTGGGGCCTCCGAGGCAGCCGGCCGGCCGCCAGGCGCTGGGGTCCATACAGCGGAGACCCCGCAGCCCCAGGCTCCGGAGCTGGGAACCAACAGAGCCCCCCAGGGGGACCGCACGCACATCCTGTCCCTCGGCCCCGCTCCAGGGCTATTTTCGGCGGCAGGAACACTGCCCCGAGCCTCCTGCGGGGAGCTGGCTCCCGACCGGTTCCACCGCCCAGCCGGTGCCATCAGGTGTCTCGGGAAACCTGCTGACCGGCCCGGACCCAAGACCGGCTGGGCCTGGAAGCAGGCACCACGGAGGTCTGTCTGTCTGTCGGTCTGTCTGTCTGCGGCAGGCCGATGGCCCCCCAGCTCGGAGGGACCACAGCCACGGAGCGCTTCTAAGTGCCGGGCTCACGTCATTGATTGATTTTTCCATTTGGAGAAAAAATAAATAAACGAAAGGAAATAAAGAACGTTTGCCCCGAGAGGACAAAGCCAGGGAGCCTTTGGCCCCGACAAACACACGGGCTGAGAGCGCGCGCCAGGTGCGGCCCAGGACACGTGGAGCCAGGCGCAGGCTGGCACGCAGCAGGTGCTCCGGAGAGGCCCGTGGTCCTCCCCGGGCACAGACGCCAGAGAGGACTCCCTGCGGGAGCCGGCGGCTCCTCTGGCCACGTCTCCCGGAGAACGGCCATCCCCCTCCTGCTTCCCAAGCTGCTCCTGGGGCGGGGGGCACAGTTTCAAAGCTTCACTCCCCCATCCGCCTCTCCCACCACCGCCGGCCGGCTGGGCGCCCAGACCACCCAGAGCTGGGCCCTGCCAGGAAAGCCTGTCCCGTTCACAGAGAGCCTGGGCAAGCCGGAACCGGTGTGGCTCAGTGGAAGAGCGTCGGCCTGCGGACTGAAGGGTCCCAGGTTCGATTCTGGTCAAGGGCATGTACCTTAATTGCGGGTACATCCCCAGTAGGGGGCGTATAGGAGGCAGCTGATCGATGTTTCTCTCTCATCAATGTTTCTAACTCTCTATCCCTCTTCTTTCCTCTCTATAAAAAAATCAATAAAATGTTTTGTTTTTTTAAAAAAAAGGGTCTGGGCAGGAGTCCGAGGAGCAGCCGCGGACAGTGGGTGCTGCTTTAGACTGCTAAGGGGCAGAGCGCTTTTATTAAAAAGGAAAAAAATCAACTGACGAGACTTTACAGGAAACCAGGATGACTAGGGGGAGGTACATAATAGGGAAACAAGATCCGGAGGGATAATGATGAGAAAAATAAAATAACAGCCCTCGCTGGTTTGGCTCGGTGGATAGAGTGTGGGCCTACGGGCTCCAGGGTCCCGGGTTCGATTCCAGCCAAGGGCACTTGCCCGGGTTGGGGGCTCCATCCCCAGTGGGGGCGTGCAGGAGGCAGCTGATCAATGATTCTTTCATTATTGATGTTTCTCTCTCTCTCTCCCTCTCCCTTCCTCTCTGAAATCAACAAAAATATAAAATTTAAAAAAGAAAGTAACAGTAACACACCCAGCGGATGGCTCACGCTCCCAGCGCACCTCCGGGCTCCAGGCCTGTGCATTAATGATTTCTCATCAGAATCCTCTGGAGCTCAATCTACTATCATCCCCATTTTACAGGTGAGGAGACTGAGGCACGTGCAGCTAAAATACCAATCAACAGCCAAAACCAGTTTGGCTCAGTGGATAGAGTGTCGGCCTGCAGACTAAAAGGTCCCAGGTTCAATTCCGGTCAAGGGCATGTACCTTGGTTGCGGGCACATCCCCAGTGGGGGGTCTAAAGGAGGCGGCTGATCAATGTTTCTCTCTCCCCCATCCTCTCTGTAAAAAAAAAAAATCAATAAAAATATATTAAATACCTATCAACAGTCAGCTCTGGGGAGGAACAGGAAGGAGTTGGGAGAAATTTTGTTTCTCTGTAAATGTTTGGGATTTTACAGTGAAAATATATTCATGAGTTACATTGACCATAGTAA